>OX465278.1:75672054-75928447 GCA_949987645.1 Tachina grossa
ATTTCACTGAACAACCCATTATTTTTGTTTGAAAAGTTTAAAAACTGCGGTACCCTATACATTTTGCCTACAAACGTCCAAGAGTTAATAAATTGCTGATTGCCTAAAAGTATTCAAAATTTAATGGGTTATTTTTTTGGTTACAAATATGCAAAATTTTGTAGATTACTTCTTGCCTAAAATTATTCAAAAGTTAATCGGCAATTTTTTCTAATAAAAATAAATAGAAAATTATAAAACTTGTACCTTTTTTCGGATTGTTAAAAATCATAATTTTACAAAGAAAATATGTGAATGTATATTGAAGAATATGTAAAATACTTAAATTTTGTAAAAAAAAATTTCTACAAAACCAAAGATATTTTATTGTTTTCGAACCTAATTTTCACGATTAATAAATTTTTCTCCAGATATATTTCGTTTTCAACTGAAAAATACTACAAGAAGTACTTTTACGTAATGATATAAATAAGTTGTTACAGGACAGTCATTATTATACACATAAAATAATTAGATAAACAAGTACCACTCATTACTCTGTAAGACATTAAATAGTACTACCCGTTACAAAATCTTGAAAAATTTTTGATGGGTAAAAATGAAATTTGTATACTTTTATATATATCGATGTTCTCAAGTAGAAAGGACCTAACTCGTATTTTTACTAAATTGAGATTTTCACTGATCTCAATATATTTCACACAAATACACCTCATCGAAAAATTTATTGCAATACACAGTGAGGACTTTTGCAAAATAAATGGTAATAAATCTGGAACTTCTAAAGTATTGATTGGATTATTATGAAACTTCGAACATCCATAAAAGAGGACCTAGGCTTTATAACACATGTCTTGGCAGCCATCTGGCTTAAGCTGGACAGGAGTTACAGTGGGCCTAAATTGACCAGATGGGACAAAAAAATTCTGAGGCTTGTAACTTTTAGAAAAATAATCCGATTTTTATGAGATAAAGAGTTTTGAGTTGAGCTTAACATTTTCAAGAAATAATGCCCCGAGATGTTTTTTCGTATCTCTCATAACTTAGAAGATATTTGACTTTAGACAAAAAAAATTTTTTTGCCTTGACTTTTTTTAGTATTTCACCGATAACTTTTTAGTATGTATATTGATTGTTGGATTTCAAATTAAAACACAGCATTAAATTTTTCACAAAATTTTAAATAAAAAAAGGAAAAAACTTGATTAATATCTGCATTAGTGAAATCGGGAAAAGGGTAAGAATTAAAAATTTTAAAATTTTCCTGAAAAAGGCATGTTTTTTAAGAAAAAGTATGTTCATTATTTTAAATTTTGTGAAAAACTTTGTTTAACACAAGTATTTTTAAGCCACATAGCGCTAAAGACAATCTATTCAGAATGTGCTAAGAGCCAATTATTTTGTATTTTTGACATGTACCCTACAATTAGCAGTGTCCGAAAATCGCCAATTTTAAAAATATTTTTTTGTGTTTAAGCGCTTATAAAAAGTTGTAACGGTAGATTTTAAAAGTTTCAACTATAAAATTTATTAATGTAGATAGTTTTTAATATGTTTAACTTAAATTTTAGAGAGCCTTTTCATAACTGCGGACGTACGTGCAGATTTTCCGAAAAAAAAAATTTTTTTGTTTTGTACCATAAAAAACATATATTCAAATAATTTTATATTCGTATATTAGCATTTTTGACTTTCATATGAGTCTTTTTACTTCGCTTGAAAAAATTATTCCAATATAATTAACTGATCTCGAGATATTCCGATTGTAGGGTGCAATTCAAAAAATATATAGAATGCGCTTAACTTTTTTCACTTTATTCATTCATTCATTCATTTATTGATTTAATATGAAAAAAAAAAAAACAATTGGAATGAAACAAAACGTTCTCGTTTTATGAAAAAGTGTAAACAAATGTCAAAACCTTTTCATATGAAAAGTTTTTCACACACACAATTCATCAGTGAAAAAGCATTGAAACCCATTCAAAACCCATACTAATACTACTATACCACTTTTAAAATATTTAATTCACTTATCCTCATCCATAATTTCGTCTGATAGGTCCATTAAAACATTTTATCCAGACATTTTCTATTTTTATTCATGTTCATATTTGCATAATTTGGCAATTGATCAGAAGCCGAGGGAGGCATAAGTTAAGTTATTATCGGCGGCAAAAAAATATGTTATTATAAAATTTTTTAGTAATTAACATATTAAAATGCCATACCACACTAAAATTAATATGCTTTCTTGAAGAAAGTTTCAAAATCCAGTTGTAAAAAAATATATGTAGCTTTCTATGCTATTTTGTATGTATGAATGTTGCTATGCACATTATTAAAAAATAGGTAAAAACCGCATGTTGTTTAGCAGTATGTAAGTATGTACAATGTACATTGTACATACCTATGTATGTAGTTGCAAAAACAATTACTATTTCTTTTTTATTTATATATTTGTCTTTTAATAAATAAATCGGGCTCAAATATAAGCCAGATTATATACTTCAATTATAAATACAAGCAGCGGCTAAAGCAATAATAAAAAATTGCATGCGGTTTAGCGCGGCATCGTAACTGCGAAACTTAGATCTCTGTATTTGACAATTAAAGTTAAATAACATGAATAGAAACTTTTCACAGCTGCACTGGAATGAAACATTTTTTCATTACTTGAACCAGAATCGCTATCTGTGAAACTGTGAAAAAACGGTGTGAAAAGTTGCTATGAAAACGAAAATGAAACGTTTTTTTCACTTCAAATTATCACAGAACCAGAATCGACCCCCAGTTGTTTAAAACTTTTATGAATTCTGAAATTCAACCTAAATAGAAAAACAAAAATTAATTTTGAGTTTTATACAATAAGTCTATGTACACTTTTCGCAATAAAAAATATTTATGGTAACTACAGGGTGGGCCAAAAGAAACCAAGGGGTGTAAAAGTTTAATAACTTTTTTGTTTATTAACTTTTTTTTATTTTTTCTTTCAGATTATATAATATACAAAATGGAAATTTTTTTACACTAAGTATGAAAAATGATGTCTCTTAAATGACCACCGTTTTCAGCTTCGCGCTGATGGGCTCTTTTTAGAGCATTTTCCATAACATCTTTCAAAACTTGTGGCTGTAGCGTTCGAATTTCTGCAACAATGTTTGCCTTGAGTTCAAGGATTGTCTCTGGCTTGTTCACATACACTCGCTCCTTCAAAAACCCCCAAAGAAAATAGTCGGGTGCTGTCAAATCTGGCGATCGCGCTGGCCAAATAATTTCCGAATTTCGAGAAATTATTCGCTCTCCGAAAATTTGACTTAAAAGTGCCATTGTGTCTCGGGCAGTATGGGCAGTGGCTCCGTCCTGCTGAAACCACATACCAGGTCTGTTTTCAAGAGCAGGACGTAAAAAATTTTCTATCATAAACCGATACCGCTCTCCATTTACGGTTACAGCACTTCCATCTTCATTCTCGAAGAAGTAGGGCCCAATGACATTTTCAGATGTGATCCCACACCATACTGTACACCTGATGGGGTGCAATTGGCGTTGATGAATGGATCTTGGATTTTGAGAACCCCAGAACCTACAGTTCTGCTTATTAACAAAGCCATTCAAATGAAAATGAGCTTCATCACTCATAATCAAATTTTCAATAAAGTTGATTTCATTTCTGGCCAACTCTTGAAATTTAACTGCAAAATTTAGACGTTGCCGATGATCTGCGGGTTTTAATTCTTGGACCAATTGCACCTTATATGGGTATAACTGTAAATCTTTTTTTAAAATGCGCCGTAGTGACGTACGAGACATTTCTAGCTGAGCAGAACGCCTTCTGCCAGATGTTTCTGGTGCTTCGTTAACACTTAGCTGTACTCGTTCAATATTTTCCGCAGTGCGACTTAAACGTGGTCTACCGGTTCGAGGCAAATCTCTTACGCTGCCATGTTGGTGATGACGATTAACTAAGCAACGAATCATCGCTTCAGAGGGCGAAATTCTGACGTTAAAATGTCGACGATATGCTCGTTGCGTTAAAATAATTGATCTCTGGTTTAAATAATAAAATTCTATTATTCTGGTTCTCTGTTCAGTTGTGAACCTCTCCATTATAAATTCTCCAAGTGTTGTCTATATAATCTGAAAGAAAAAATAAAAAAAAATAATAAACAAAAAAGTTATTAAACTTTTACACCCCTTGGTTTCTTTTGGCCCACCCTGTATACGATCTGTTTTTCCATTTAATAGTGTTTTCACGTTGACATGGTTTTAATAAAAGTTGGTTTTAACGTTAAAACCAAATCTTAAAATCTGCTTTTACCATACAAATTGTTTTTGTTAAAACAAAATTAAAACCATTTTTGAATTGGTTTTAAGTTGGTTTTATGAAATGCAACCTTGTTTTCGCTGTGATAAATTCAGTGCTGCCAAGTTGAAATGACTGACAGCAGCTGATAATGTTTATGCCAGTGAATAACAAGAGATGGCGCTTGAAAGATTTTCAACTTAAAAATGGATGCAGCAGCAATAGTAATCAAAAAATTATGGAAAAAAGGGTTTTTTTGGATTGAAAACAAAGAAAATATTTTCATTGAACTCTGGAAAGTGAAAATAGACAATATGACTGCCATTCGTCAGCCTATTAAAAAGGTTTATCTTATAATGTATTTGTGCATTTTTATATATAATCATTTTATTTCCAAGCACTTCTTCATTCTGTATAAGAAGTTTTTTAGAGCGCATTGTGAAATATCTCAGTTTTTCATACAAACAGAAACTGTTGTTGTACTGTTTGTCCAACAAGTGTTATTAAAAAGCAAAAAAAAAAAAATGCAAGAACAAATACACGCATTTCTGCAGGAGATTTATTTTATTTTGCGCAAAGTTATTAGACAGCCTGTGAGTTAAAACCTGCATTTTACAAACTTGCAGTATGAATGCAGAATCAGCTGTTTATGGTTTTAACGTTAAAACCAGGTTTTAACTTTCAGTGTGAAAACACTACTTATAGTGTTATGTAGTTGATGCTAATAACACGTAAGCATTTAACGAATAACAACACACATTTTTAATAGATTTAAAAATGGTTTTCGCGCATTACTTTTCAGCGTCATCGGTGCTACCTGATTATGCTAACAGTTAAAATAAATAACACTTCACAGTACCAGGTAATTAGACAAAATTAGCAAAGGTGCTTATAAAGTATACTTTATTGTATAAAATCTATTTAATCTATGTAATATTACTCTATAACTAAGAAAAAAATTTTAACGCTTAATAAAGTATTTTGCTTTAAATTACATGTTTTAGCTATGTTCTACAATTTAATTATTTCAATTATTTTTAAGAAAACAATCCGAAATTTCGAAGCTTAAGAGGTTATTTATTTAAACTCCTTCGCTGTCGTTTTTTTTTTTTTGTTGACATAATTGGTCGACATAACAACTTTGATGCAGGCGTCCTATTTATCCATTCGTCTTCAAATGCAGGTACAGTGGATGACGATGATGACATACATAAATATCGATGTAAATATATACTCGTATTATCTTCGCTTTGTTGTCTTTATTCAGAAAATCCTGTACTCCCATCACAACCCCATTTAGAAATTAATACCAGCTCGGACTTGTGGCATTTACTTATGTCTTCTTTGCTAAAGGTTTAAATTATTCTAGAAGCAGTATTTCCTAGGAGACTGGATAACTCAATAGTGGCGTCCGTGCTATTAACGTTCGAAACCGATGGCAAAATTACATCCTTTGTTGCCTTCAATGACTTTGTAGATGTAAAATTTTCCCATTTCTTTTTAGTCATAGCTTTTCTTAATATTTCATATTTCCTTGTTAGACCCAAGTTTATAATAAGGGCTAATGCATCTTCAATAGTAAAATCTGTTTTAGATTTAGGCGTTGGCATGCTTTCCACCATACCTTGTATTCTCTTTGGAGATGCTTTTGGAAGAGCATCTACAATTTGGCCAACTTCCTTCGGTTTGTTTTGCTAAGGCACTTTTACAGGTATCCTTTATAAGGCCAAAAGAGTGGTTTTCAATGAGGTCCTCTTGCTTTCTCTTCTGGCTTCTTGGTTGAAGTTTTGAAGTTCCTCCTATAATTTATTAGTTTTGTTATGCTTTAATTCTTTAATTTTTCTTTCGTACGCTACCAAAAAGTTCTCTATTTTTTTAGTTGCATCTTCATGAAGTTTTAATCCAAATGAGTTGTCTATTATATCTATGATTTTAGAACATTTTTCTTGGCGCAATAAACTAACAGCAACGTATTCCTATAGAAGTTTACAAACCGCGTTATATTTAATACTAATCTCCATAACAGTTCAATATAGAGTGATTATTCTTATAAGAGAACCCTGCGCTTTTATACAATAAAGCATACTTTATAAGCACCTATGCTAATTTTGTCTAATTACGGTATACTGTGAAGTGTTATTTATTTCAAGTATTAGCATAATCAGGTAGTACCTTCCGATGACGCTGTAAAGTAATGCGCGAAAACCATTTTTAAACCTATTAAAAATGTGTTGTTATTCGTCAAATGCTTACCTGTTATTAGCATTAACTACACTTATATGGAAAAACATATCGTATAGTTACCATAAATATTTTTTTATTGCGAAAAGTGTACATAGACTTATTGTATAAAACTCCAAATTAATTTTTGTTTTTCTATTTAGGTTGAATTTCAGAATTCATAAAAGTTTTAAACAGCTGATGTGCGAATAAAGTGAAAAAACTTAAGCGAATTCTATATATTTTTTGAATTGCACCCTACAATCGGAATATCTCGAGATCAGTTAATTATATTGGAATAATTTTTTTAGGCTAATATACGAATATAAAATTACTTGAATATATGTTTTTTATGGTACAAAACAATATTTTTAGCAAATTTTTACTTTTTTCGGAAAATATGCACGTATGTCCGCAGTTATAAAAAGGCTCTCTAAAATTTTAGTTAAACATGTTAAAAACTATCTACACAAAGTTGAAGCGAAATGTCGTATAAAATAAATAAAATTGTAAATTGATTACAAGAGACCCTATAGCTTTAATAAAATCTATATATAATAAATGTTATAGCTAAAACTTTCGTACTTGGGCCTTAAAGCCTGGTAATCTGTTCAACATTTTACGTGAAATGCTGTCAAAATACATATTAAAAAAATTTGGAATGAATTGTTCATGAAAAATGTTACAGCAGTAGTACTCTGTTCATTTTGGGAAAAACATATGAAATATACATACATATCTTCAACATTTTAAGTTTTCATGCGAAATATTATAAGCGGCACTTGTTTAGCGTGAAATTTGCAAAAAACAAGGACTACTTAATAGTGTTTGCATTTCAAATTTTTTGTACGAACTAATGAATGGTGCTTAACATTTTTCAAAAGTTTGAACAGACTAGTCTTGCTTTTTCTGTTTCAAAAACTGAAAAATATTTCCAAAAGCTTTGATTAGAATGCTTTAAATGTATACGTATATGTGTTTTTTCATGCTAGCTTAAAATAATTTTCGGCTTTTGACGTTTGTTAATAGTAAAATATTCTCGTAAAAGTACAATTTTTTTTGTCTTAGTATTTGCTTGAAATATTCGCATACATTTTAGCGAATGCAAATAGCAAAAGTAAGCGAATAATTTGCGAATGCGAACATTCGTTACATCCCTAGTATACAGCGTTGTCAACTTGGTGCGTTTCGCACAATTTTGGGTGCTTTTTGAAATTTTTTGTGCGAAAAATTCCTTAGTTGGTGCGTGGTGCGCTTTTTTTTAATTTCGGTGCGTTTTTTAATTTTTTATGGCACCAACGCAAATTTAACACAACAATGGGTTAAAATTGAAAAATTCTTGTGTGAAACTTATCAACTTGCTGATAATAGGTGCGTTTGAGTACTTTTCCAGTAAAATCCAGTAACTGAGTAAATACTGAGTAATTTAAAGAAATTACTCTGAATAAAAAAGTTTGCAGCTAAAAGTACGCGAACGGAAAAATTGTAAAATCCAGTAAAATATACACAACAGCTGATAGACAATTTGGCGCTAAAAAAATTATACATAAGTATGTACATATGTATATGCAAAAAAACCTGAATATAATATTGTACTACGTGGTCCAATCGAGATGAAACAGACTAGTTACATTATGGTCCGTGTAATGCAGTCATGGATCATGTCGTTTTCACACAAGCATTCAATGCAATACGGAGTAGTTTTGGGGCTAGGCCGATGTAATGCAAATTTGGACAATTTAGTCCAACCCTAGGACATAAACCTCCTTTTTTCACATATTTGGAGTTTTGGCGTATTCCTACTCCTCTTTGAAGTATTTACATACAGTATGGAATAGTCGCATTATCTGCAAACAATATACAAAACTATACATATTTACATAAGTATATATTATTGCTTCTGTGAAGCACTTTGGTAAGGCAAAAAATTATTGCTTTTTGGAAGCTGAATAAATTGCTTCTAGCTGGCTCATCTCCCACAAAAAAAATCTCCTTATTCATGCGCAACACCAAGTGATTCTCTAACATTATCTCCCTTACTCGCGGTCTCCACCTGACATAAAATAGCTAACTTTAACATTAACTTCTAAGAATTATTAAGTGGTGAGTATCAATATACTATACAATCTTGTGCAAGACCATTTGCACAAGATTGTGAATTGGGCTATAGTTTTTATGTACTCAGATGCAAAAGTTAGTAGCTTGCAATTTTTTTTTTACTTTTTCCTCTATTTTGTTAGAGAGCCTGCCTTATGTTAGTGCTTTTCAGAAGCAGTTTTCGAAGATTTTGTGATCAAGTAAACAGTAAACAGTTAGTGCTTCCAAATCAGATTTTTTTTTGCTGGGTTGTTACTGGCTAGCCGCATGGAAAAATTATATGGTTTTGAGAAAATCGATGAAGAATGTTTTTTTTTCATTTGTTTTATAAAAATACACCATAGTATATTTTCTTTAATAATAAAAGTAATAGATATGTACATATGTTTTTATTTGAACTTACGGGCCTGGCCCACGATGTCGACAAGAAACTTTCTATAGCTTACTTGCTGACATCGCGCGTCAGGCCGTTAAAGTTTCTAAACTTTTTACCCTCGACGTGAATAACTAGGATGTACAGAAAAAGACAAAAATGTTTGTTGCCGCTTATACCAATCATCACAACAATATTGTTCACTTCCTTTCAAGTAGTTCCAATGAGTGCATTTATTAAGAGAAATATACAATGGGAAAATAACTTTATATATCCTAATATATTTCAAGATATCGAAAAACTGAAAACAAATTTAAGAAATGTACACATTAATCATATTTAATCGATCAATAACTAAATTTTTTGAATGTTCCATGCGGGGAACAAGTAACCGTCCGACAAAAATTTAACTATAAAAATCTATTAACTTTATTCACGTTTAAAAACAATCGGTTATGTTCTGCATTTCACGTGAAATTACATCGTTGGGAAATTGTTGTTATAAATACATATTTCCAACAATTCTATGAAAATTCCACACGTTTTAATTTCCCGTGGAATACATAAAACAGACCCTTAATTTTTCTGGCATCAAACTTAAATAAATGCAAATTTGTTCATAACTTAATACATTTGTTTTTTGTTATTTTTAAAATTTTATCAAAATCCAAAAACTTTTGTTTCCCTTTGCTATTGTTTGTTTATATTTAAAAACATATGGTTTCATTTTACTGGATTTTACTGGCAAAAATTTGTCCAGTAAAAACTTGCTTTTACTCAGTAAAAGAACTGTCATTTTTCTCTCTCAATTCGCCCCCTCATTTACTGGATTTTGTGTACTCGAACGCAATCCAGTAAAAAATAGTAAAAATTTGTAAAAATTTTTGAGTTCTCGAACGCACTTAATGTTAATTACCATGATACTAATGATGTTTACAAAATATCACAATTTGAAATAAAATCTGTTGTATGTTTCGATGATAACAATAATGATGAAAATATTGGATTTATTTATTTGGAATAATTAATTTTTGTTCTCTTCTTAAAAAGTTTTAAACTGAATTTATAAAATTAATGTACAAAAATGTATCATCTTGTACAAGTGAATGTAAACATATTTATGTGCCCTTAATTATGAAAGTTGTATAAGTCATATATTTCTTTGGTCGAGATATTTAGTACATTACATTTGAAAAAATCAAATATTTTTGGAATTTATGAAACAGTTTAATTTAGAGTTACTATTATAACTTTATTTTACTATATCGAATCAAAAATGCGTATGACTTAGACCACTTTCATAATTAAGGGCACATGTATACCATGTATGTACGAATTCGTTTAGTACATATCGCTCATTTACTTCAATAGTGGCACAACTCAAAAAAACCAGTTTTGCAGAAAACGCGTTTTAAGTTTTTATTTTGCATACAACTCAATGGAGAAATGAAAAAAATTCTTCTCTCAGAAGGTGATGGTATAAGCTATTTATATGAAATTTTTACACAAGATAAAATACAAAATGCCGCATCTTTCTGCATTATTAACTCAAAAAACTCATTTTTTGAGTTATGCCACTATTGAAGCAAATGAACGATATGTATATTGTAAAAGGCTATTTCTTTTAATTGTGATATTTTTAATATGGATGCATTAAACTTCTGATAAAAAAAATTTAAAAATATTTGAATAAAATTATATATGTATACTGAACTTTTGTAGTTTTGAATGATTACTTTTTATTAATCGTTGATCTCTTTAAAAATTTTTGTACAGAATTTATGAAATTAAAAAAAAAATATTATCAAACAAATTTGTTTAGTTTTTTTAGGTTTTACCCTTTTAACTTTGAACTGTAAAAACCTGTTTTAGTGTTAAATTTTTAATATAAAAAATATAATATTATACTTTTTATGCAAAATCAGTTCAATAAACTAAAGAAATCTTGGTGCATCTTGTTTTTGTAAATGGCGCGATTTTTACTCCATTTTGGTGCGTTTTGAAATTTCAAAGTTGACAACGCTGCTAGTATGTATGTATGTATGTATAAACTAGGGAAGTAGCGAATGTCGGTTTAGCGACAGCGAATGCAAATACTTACAACAATACATTCAAACAATCACATGAAAACAAATTTTTACGCAGAAGAAAACAAAATCTTATTTCAGCACCCAAATTCATTGAATCAGTAAATATTTTGTATGAGTATAAGAATAAGAATGTATATATAAATGTACTACATACTTCCGGAGACCATTCGTCCTTTTTTTAAGAGGACCGTCCTTTTTTAACATGATGTCCTTTTAAAAATTTTTAGAATAAATTGTGCTGTTTTTAATCAATAATCCTTTATCGTTCTTTAATTTTGATTACTATTTTTTTTAACTCTAAAATTTTAAGTTTTATTTTATCAAAACCCGAAAATGTCAACATCAATACAATAGAAATTATAATCATTCAAAAGTGGAATTACTGGCAACACTGAAAAAAGTACAAATCTCACACTAAAGGCCGGGGCACAATGAATCCGTCATACGTTAAACTTCGCCATTTTCAACTGATATTAACGCAACGACGGAGAAGGTTGTCACAATGAGTACTTTATTGACGCAAGCAGTTGAACAGCTTAATAGGTTTATTCTCCATTTTATTTATTAAATTCAACTTTTTGTATTCATTTCGTTTATTTCTTTTGTTTAATTTTATTTTTGCTGCCACAAAACACAAAAAACTAAATCAGAACATACCAAAAAAATCAACCAATATCTGTCAAACTACTCAACGTACACAAAAAGTTAAAAGTTGACCAAATTTTGTACTTTGCGTTGACGGGCACGTACTGAATGTAACATAAGAAACCATGTATTTCAACTTAGCTGTCAGTTGAAAAAGGCGAAGTTTAACGCATGACGGATTCATTGTGCCCCGGCCTTAAATCATAAAGTCACAATTCAAGAAATCCTAGAGGAGTGGAAAAAACTTTTTATACTGTACAAATGACGCAAGTGTGTAACATAAAAACAGGCATAACGGTATTTTATATATCTCTACATATGTATATAAAAATTACGTGTATGTTAGTGATCGCTAAACTCAAAAACTACTAGACCGATTTTGACCAAATTTTATATGCATGCTCTATGGGCCGTGAGTAGTGTTTCTGTGTAGTTTGAAGTTCGTCCGACAGATGGCGCAATATTTAGTTTTTTCGATTTAGTGCACCTTTCATTCTTTTTCGAAATATCAATCCGCCATGACTTTCCAAAGAAACCAGACTTGCAGTGAAAATAAAATTTGACGGCAAAACAACGTTTGCCCGAGTCAGCTGGTTGTATATAAATTTTATTCAAGCTTTAGGTCTTTTGTAATTAATTTACAATTTTATTTATTTTTTTACCGATATTTGTGTAGCTGCACAAAGTTGTAGTCACGAAAAAAAAAGTATTTTCAAGCACTTTCATCTGGAGTGTTGAGTATTAGAGACCCTTTATCCCTCCTTTTTAAGCGGATGTATCCTAAAGCTCAAAATATGAGCAAGCGGATTAGGATGTAACTCTAGTTTTTTTTATGTAAATTAAATTTTTTTTATTAAAATTTTGTTTTGTCTTAATTTTTATTACATTTCTAAATGTCCTTTATTTTTTGTTTAAAAATATGGTCACCATATACATACTACATTTAAATTGAGTTTTGAATTGACCAAATATTTATTAACAGTTCAATTAAAACAAGATAAAAAAATGCAATAAAGACAATAAAACAATTCAATATAAACAAGAAAACAGTAAAAAAAATTAATAAAAACAAGGTACTTATAACAAAAATTAAAAGTTCTAAAACCCCCTAACATTTAGAAAAGATGTGATATCTTCTAAACGGCTGGACCAATTTTCTTCAAACATATACAGAAAAAATTATTCCCAAAAAAATTTTAAGCAAACGTGTGTTTTGAAATAAAATTTAGTTTCGGTAAATATTTTTACTGTTCCAGTAAATTATTTGTTTCAATTTTAATTAATCATTTAATTTAATTTCATTTGCTTGTGTTGGTGTTTTCCTTGCTTGTTGATTGACTCAACGTGGTCATGTGCTGATGTTGTTGTTTTCTTTGAATGCTCGTGTTGTATACGTGTGCATTCGGACAAGAAGCCGAAAAACGTCATGGCTTGTTTTTTTTAATCAACAAAGTTATTTTTAGTTTATAAGAAACAAAAGAAACCATGTTTTGCGTGCATTCATTCTGTACAAAATAGTTATTTGTTTTATTTTCTTTTTATTTTCATAAAAAAATTTTTTTTTGAATCAGACAATTTTTTGATTGAAAAAATCGGGTTTTTTTCTAACAAATTATTACAAAATTTTGTATTTGAATTTACAAATTTCTTTGTAGGACCTAAATTGAAAAAATTAATATTTGATTCAGAGAACTTTGTGTTTTAAATGGAAAATTTGTTTTTTCTGTGATAGCTAAGAATAGTTTCTATCAAGTCGCCTTTCAAAAAGAAAAAACTTCCATCAAAATCGGTCCAACCGTTTGGCATGTACATGTAGTTGTACAGATTCACAGATACCAGTGATCTGCAATGAATCGTTTTTTCGCTACTCATACTGACTCATGAAATTTAAAAGATATGTAAGTGAGTAGACATCATTTAAACTCAACTAATCTGATTAAGCATACTCACGGTGACATTGATTCATAAGTATAGGTTGAAATAAATATGTATGAATGCGACGTCGAGTGAGTGTGGTATGACTATGATCATACACATTCATAAATGACATCAGTTTGATTTCTAATTTATCGAAGATATTCAAAATTTTAGTCATTAAACAGTTTGCAAGTAGTATACGGGTTCAATAGTAAATAGGGTTGTTTGAAATTTCTGCAAAAAAAAACAAACAAAAAAAGAAACAGAGAAACACATAACCACATAATGAGAACTTTAATGTGCGTATGCGAAGTTCGCATTGTGAATCATACCAAGAATGATAAAATAAAGATTATGGAATTCTGACGTCACTCAGCCTGTGTTCTCATTGGTTAGTAAAATTCAACTATATTTGCTCTCTTTCTTACTCTTTATTTTTATTTTGTTTTTTATTTTTCTTAGTTTTGCAGCTTTTAAGCAACAACATATGATTTTTTTCTTGGAGATCTCTCTGAGTAAATTAATCACAGGGCTGCCAACTACAACAAAATAAATAAATTTTTTGCAAGAAATTATAAATTTCACATATGATACAGACTTGGTAACCTTTGCGAGGGGGCTACTACGTCATCAAACGGTAAATCATGCGCAAGGCCTAATCTTTATTTTATCATTCTTTAATCATACTTATTTTGCATCGTCTTTAGGCATTGAGTTAAGGAGAGTCGATATCAACAACGTTAAATGTTGCTAAGTATGAGTTCGATGCGCACTTCTAACCAGCGTTGTCAACTCGGTGCTTTTCGCACCGTTTTTAGTGCTTTTTGAAATGTTCGACGCGACAAATTTTGAAGTTAGTGCTCAGTGCTTTTTTAAATTAATTTTCGGTGCTTTTTTAAATTAATTTTCGGTGCTTTTTGTTTCGAGGCGGTGGCACTAGCCAAAAACTCAAAGGAAAATTTCCTTACCTATTTTTTTTTCGAGGAAGTCTTTCATTCAAAAACATAAGCTCTGAAGTTAAATGGAGCATCTCAAAAAAATCTACTAAAATTTTAAAAGACTTGGTTTAATAAATACGTGTCATATTACCATCAAACCTTAATATTTTAAGCATAATTAATGTAAACAGTGTTTAGCCATATAACAAAGAAGACATAATTCAAGTATTTACTCAAATATAGTCTAATAGCGAAATTTTGTCCAGTATAGACAATGGGTGGAGAATGATTGATTCACTTAATGCAATGGGAAAAATATGGAGTCCACTATTGAGAGATTCAGTTGATATAAAGTCGTTTGAATCATTATCAAAACTTGCATTCCCATCAAACTTCTGTTACTTCCATATTGAAACGCAGAAGTCACTATTTTTTTCGATAAAAATTTATTATCTTTGTCACATATCAGCCGAGAGAATATTTCCACATAATTTAATAAAAACCAAATTTTGTAAGCCTTGATCTTAAAATATTTCCAACTGCTAAGCCCATCGAGCTCAAAATGTACGAGTAATCGGCTCTTAACCTCAGAAAGACTTGTGGATTACTGCCAATTTGACTAAACTCGAGAGATTCGTTTGTTCATTGACGGAAAAAATTAAAAATTGTTTATAATAATTTGAAAATGCTTCGCCTTATAAAAATAAAATGTTTTTCGGATGCCTCAAATTTGTACAATTTATGTACATGTTGTCGGTTGGTTATTGGTTTGCGGCACAGTATATATATATATACAAAATACATTATATCTGCAGCAAATCAATAACCAAACGATGTGTAAATTCTTTTTAAATAATATAATAAAATTTTAAATTTAGTGCTTTTTTACTTAAATTACGCGCTTTTTTCTTGGTTTCGGTGCTTTTTGAAATTTAAAAGTTGACAACGCTGCTTTTAACTTTCGACTGAATATCATTCATAGACAACATTGCAATAAGTATTAGTCGCATAAATACAAGAAATTATAAGTCATGCTTTAACTCTACTCTTATTTTCACTACTCATTGCTGTTCTCTGACAGACACACACTACAAACTTACAACTAGAGATGTGCGCGTGAGCGTGTTTTGACTCACGACACGCACGCTCACGCAGAAAAATATTTTACTCACGCACTTTCACGCACGAATGATATATATATATATATAGATATATATATATATTTCACGATCACGAACAAAATATTCTTAATCACGCACGAGTGATTTACAACTTATCACGATCACGCATGCTCACGAAAAAGTATGCAATCCAATTTGTATATTTTTTTGGGTTGAAAAATAGGTTTTTACACATACATATGTATGTACCCAGCAAAAAAATTTCAAAAAAGGTAATCGAGTTTGGAATTAAGCATTTTTGGTGGAAGCACTTCTCTAATGGATTACCAACTTAATGATTTTAACAAGGCGTGAGACTAAAATAATTGATTCTTGAGAAGTACTTACTTTTTTATTGAGAAACTTGTTCACGTAATCTATTTAATCTAAAAAAATCATTTTCTTCATTTAGCAACTTGTACATACATCACTTTTTTAAATTTTAGGTAATGTGATTTGTAAGCGAGTAATAAAATTTGGCAATCAGAAAAGTAAGTCATTATATGGCAAGTAGTTCTAATGGTAATGTGTAATTTTTTGCTGGGTATACATGTATGTATGTACATATGTATGCACTTGCATATGTAAAATTTACATTGCACAGTGGGGACTTGTACAAAGTAAATGGCAATAAATCTGGAACTTCTAAACTACTGATTGGATTTATATGAAACTCCAACATCCGTAGAGGAGGACTTAGGCTTTATAACACATGTCATGACAGCCTTCTGGCTTGAGCTGGACATGAGTTACAGTGGGCCAAAGTTGACTACCTGGGACTCAAAAAAACTTTCGAGGCTTGTAACTTTTTTAAAAATCATCCGAATTTTACCGGATAAAACATTTTGACATAAACTTAAAGTTCTTAAGAAATAATTTCCCAAGATGTGTTTCCGTATCTCTCATAAGATATTTTACTTAGACAAAAAATTTTTCTTTTTGCCTTGACTTTTTTTTTAGTATTTCGTCTATTACTTCTTAATTCATTGTTGGATTTTAAGTTAAATTTTTGAAAAAATTTTATATAAAAATAGGAAAAAAAATTATTAACATATTCATTCGTCAAATCGGGAAAAGACTAAAAAATCAAAATTTTAAAATTTCCCTGAAAAAGGCATGTGTTTTTTTAAGTATCTTCATTATTTTCAGTATTGTAAAAAAACTTTGTTTAATACACTTTTAATTTTTTAATTACATACCGCTAAAGGGAATGCATTAAGAATGTGCTTGAAGCCAATTATTTTGTATTTTGGACATGTACCCTACATTCAGCAATGTCCTAAAATAGTAAATTTTAAAAATATTTTTTGTGTTTAAGCGGTTATAAAAAGTTGTGAAGGTAGATTTTGAAAGATTCAACTATAAGATTTTATTATGTAGATAGTTTTAAAAATTTTTAACTAAAATTTAAGAGTGTCTTTTCATAAATGCTGATGTACGCGTAGTTTTTCTGAAAAAAGTCGAAATTTAGGGAAAATATAGTTGTATTCCAAAAAAATATATTAAAATAATTTTATTTTTCTATATTGGTATACTTGAATTTCATGAGTCAGTTTACTACGCCTGAAAAAATTATAACAATACCCCAATACACAATCTTGTGCAAATGGTCTTGCATCGTAGCATGTACAAAATGGTATATAATATTGATACTGACTTATTCAGGAATGATATCTCGTGAGATCGTGAGAATTCGTGCGTGATTATTAAAAATAGCTCACGCACGATCACGCACGAGTAATTTATTTTTAAGACACGATAAAATCACAACATTTGCACATCTCTACTTACAACATCACTTTTTGGTCGAGGGTTAGAAATGAAATCCAAATACATGTAGGAATTTTAGACGTACATATATTTTATTTTGACCAAAATCTAGCTATTTATACTCAGATTGCATCTATTGTATATATGTTAATGTCAAAATAACTATTAAAAAAATATGTATATTTTTGGTCAAAACCGTTTAAAACAAAAAAGAATTTGGAAGTGTTCACCACTTTCAGTATTCACTTTTTATTTATGCGTCCGCAACGGTGAGAATGATTTATTTTTACAGTTTTAGGAATACTAGACCCAAAATGTTTTCCCTGGAAAAATACGTTAAATTATGAACACTGAAATTTGTGAACACTTTTAAATTCATCGTTGCCGAATCCGGAAAATGTTAACTGGGCATCCATTAAGAAATCAGTTAATATTTAAAAAATTTTCTAACAACTATCTAACTTAAATCTTAACTAACTCAATGAGTGGAAAACCCCAGTTTAATATTGATATCGCAAAATTAAATAAATTTATGCATACTATACTAAATACTATACAATTTTTGACGTTTGAACGTCAGACAAAATTTATGCGGACAAGTTTATTTGTGTATTTTTATTTCTACGTACAAAATATTAAACCTCATACAATATGTACTGGTATTTTTTTCTTATATTTATGTATATCGATATTTTGATGCATCGATATTTTTTGTACATTTCTATTATGAAGCACATGCACTATATCTAGAGACCTTAAACTTTGGTGCGTACCCGCATCTTTAAATCTCAGAACTAGAAACTAAAATTAAAGATAGTAAAAAGCGATTCTATTGAAACTTTGCATACACATTGAAATTATGCAAGGGTACAGTTTTGCTTTTTCAGAAGTGGGCGTGACTGCGACCATACAGTTTCAACCTTCTATTTATTGTACCTCGACTTACCAGATTTTTATCTCTTATTTATTCCTAACTTTACATGAGTCATAATCTCATGCCGAAGAAAAATATTGCGTTTAAAAAACATCCTTCTATAAAAATTAAATATTATATTTTGCGTTAGAGGTGAAATAATTTACTCTATTAGCGCTAGGGGCGCTACGAACTGGAAAAATAGGAAAATGCGGATTGTTAAACCAGGGAGGCGCTGCCAAGGCCAGAAAAATGTAATAGTATTTTCACACTGACATGATTTTAATAAAAGTTGTGTTTAACGTTAAAACCAACTGCTAAAACCTGCCCAGCAAAAAATTTCAAAAAAGGAAATCGGGTTTTGAATTAAGCATGTTTGGTGGAAGGTCTTCCCTACTGGATTACCAATTTAATGATTTTAACAAGGCGTGGACTAAAATAATCGATTCTTCTTACTTTTTTCATTTGGAGAGTTGTTCACGTAATCCATTTAATCTAAAAAAATCGATTCTCCTCATTTAGCAACTTGTACATAATTTTTTTAAGTTTCAGGTAATATGATTTGTAAGCGAGTAACGAAATTTGGTAATCAGAAAAGTAAGTCATTATATGGCAAGTAGTTCTGATGGTAATGTGTATTTTTTTGCTGGGTGGTTTTACCATACAAATTGTTGCTGTTAAAATCAACTTAAAAACATTTTTGAATTGGTTTAAAGTTGGTTTTATGAAATACAACCTTGTTTTCGCTGTGCTAAGTTCAGTGCTGTCAAGTCAAAATGGCCGCAAGCAGTTGATACTGTTTATGCCAATGAATAACAATAGATGTCGCTTGAAATATTTTCAACTTAAAAATGGATGCAGCAGCAACAATAATCAAAAAATTATGGAAAAAAGTTTTTTGGAAGGGAAATATTTCATTGACCTTTAGGAAGTGAAAATAGACGACATCGTTCCATTATTTTAAAATATTTATTTACAAAATATAAAATAATTTCCATTTTACAACGCATTGTAAAATTTCCGAGTTTTTCATACAAACAAAAACAGATTGTCAAATAAGTGTTATAACAAGCAGAAAAAAATACAACCACAAATACACGCATTCCTGCAGGAGATTTAATTTATTTTTGAGCAAAGTTATTAGACAGTCTGTGAGTTAAAACCTGAATATAACAAACTTGCAGTGTGAATGCAAAATCAGCTGTTTATGGTTTTAACGTTAAAACCAGGTTTTAACTTTCAGTGTGAAAACACTATAACGTTCTATTGTAGAGTAGAGAGCTGAAATTGTATACACAAGTAGGTCCATGTGAGCTACCAACTAAAAAATCAGAATACCAAAAGAAATATTTAAGGGAAGCGGCCAAAACATTTGACCTCCGACTTATAAATTAAAATTAAAGGGTTGCAACGTAGGCAATTCTATTGAAACTGGCCGTAGACACGTCTATAAAATTTCAACATTCTGATGCATATATTTCTGCTTAGTATACTTTAATCTAGTTAAAAAGTATGTGGGATCGCGTCCACTAAAATTTTACGTTATACTTAAACTTCGTATATGTTTGGGGCTCTTCTGATGACACACTAGTGCAGGTTGCCTGAAAATGAGATGACACCCTGACGATGACAACATGAAATCCACAATACATTATAATGATAGCTATTGTACTTATGTGGCCTTTCATAATTAACATAAAGTTCCCAAAATAATTTTAACGATATTAACTTTTGGTCTCGGTAGGCCATTCTGTGGAATTGCCCATATGCAAATCAATAAATCTAATTCGAAAATAAATTAAAATAAGTCAAACTATAAAGTTTAATTGTTGAATATCCACAACAATGTAGGGCCAATTACTACATACATATGAATATATGTATGTATGTATATCCTGTTAAAAAAAATGCTTCTCTGATGTTCATAAATTTATTTTTTGCATGATCATATGTATATAATATGTATTTATAATGACATTATAGTGGTTTATTCGAAATGTTGAAACATTTGTTTAAGATATTAAAGCTTTAAACTAGTTTAAAAAAAGCACTGGCATAAATGACACACAAATCATCCGCGTGTTTTTGCAAGGCTAAATGCGAGTAAATTAAAGTAAAAAAATAAAAATTCTTTCTAACAAGTATTTTCCCGCGACTTCGCGAAATAAAAACTTAAATTGTCCTATAAACTGTAGCTATAAAATAACAAAAATTAAAAATTTAAAAAACCCCCGACTTTTTTCAGAAAAGATGTTATATCTTCTAAACGGCTGGACCGATTTTCTTAAAACATACCCACCAAAAAATTTCAAAAAAGGTAATCGAGTTTGGAATTAAGCATTTTTGGTGGAAGCTGTTCCTTACTGGATTACCAACTTAATGATTTTAACAAGGCGTGAGACTAAAATAATCGATTCTTCAGAAGTACTTACCTTTTTGATTTGGAAACTTGTTCACGTAATCTATTTAATCTAAAAAAATCATTCTCTTCAGTTAGCAACTTGTACATAAATTTTTTACATTTTAGGTAATGAGATTTGTAAGCGAGTAATGAAATTTGACAATCAGAAAAGTAAGTCATTATATGGCAAGTAGTTCTGATGGTAATGTGTAATTTCTTGCTGGGTAGCTAAGAACCCTCTCGATCAAGTCATCTTTCAAACAAAAAAAACTAAATTAAAATAGGTCCAGCCGTTTGGCCTGTACGTGGACACGAACAGATACACAGACACACACTACAAACTTATAACACCCCTTTTTTAGTCGGGGGTTAAAAATAGAAAAAGTACCAATCCATGACGTTTTGGCTTTGAGCCTGGTACTCTGTTCAAGGTTGTAAAAATTTTCAGCACCATTGATTATTTCGCGTGAAAAATTTGACATGTACTAAATGTAGCCCAACTCGCGGTTTTTTTTTATAAATTTCTCGCTTTTAGTGCTTGAAAGTATGCAACATTGTTAAAATTCCGTGCGAAAAAGCACTGCTCATGTTGTTTCGCAGCTAAACTAAAATGATGCCAGAATAATTTTCCATGGCAAGACATGATTTTACGTGTTGTTCACAACAAGAACAGAGTACTACTTTTGAGAATTTATTTCGCAAATATTTCATACCAAATACTTTTATATGTAGTTTGACAGCATTTCGCACGAAATTGTGAACAGAGTACCAGGCTTTACAGTGGAACAAATGCAAACATACAGCAGTAATTTCAACTATTGGTTTTTCGTTACACAGTGTAATGTTCCGCACAACGTTGTTAATTTTTCCTTTCATATTTTTCTGCAGGCAATAACAAACAAAACAAAAAAAATATGGAGAATCCGTGCAACTGTTCACACGCGATGTCATGACTAATGACAAAGAAAAAGGGATTCCGCGTTGGCTTGCGTGTGTAACAGTGATCTGCATGATTACGATTCAAACGGCATAATTTTTTTATTTTCTAAAATGAATATTGAGCTAGCACTTAACATTAACAAAATGAATGATGCTATTGCATGATTCATATCAATGAGACTGTTGTTAATAAATGCCTGTCATTGCTTGCAATTTAGATTCATTCATATGACTCACTAAAGCAATGAATCAGTATGATTGATTTGAATACTTTTAAACCACTTCTGACATATATAGTTTTATGTAATATTATAAAATAAAATAGCTAGGCCCATTCTTTTTTATAAATTATTTTAATATGAGAAAAACTATTAATTAACACAATATGAAGAGATAGATTTTTTTTTCATTTTATTTAATTTTTTTATTACATGAAAAACTCCATTTCGAAATTTTTTATTATTTCTGAATACATTCTGTTAAATTTTCTAAAAACACTTTTTAATAGTTTCTTAACGCTATTTATTTATGTGTGGAAATATTTACTCAATGTTTTATAAACTGAAGACTTCATCTAGTCAACGTGCTTTTGTGAGTTATTTGATTACTATACAAAACAATCAAACAACAGTACGAATTTTTTATTTATGTTTACTGACAACACTTAAAAAAAGAGAGTGAGTTAAAGACAGTCAGTTGTTAGAGAAGCAACACTGCAAGCAATATCATTAGTACATATTGATGTTAAAAAACAAAACAAAAGCATTGTAAAAGTGAGTGGAGAGCGAAAGTGAATCAACTCATACAGTTCACTGGTGTGTAACTGAAAGAATTCAAAATCTGAGTTCACTTACGTATATTCTTGTATATTATATCAAAAAAATGTTATTCCCGCAAATTTTTAAACTTCTGTCTTATAAAACTCCGATATTTTAAACAAATTACAAATGACATGATCTTTCATAAATCGCTCCCTTTCTTTAAATTAAAATAAAATAAGATGCGTGTGAGATATCATCCAACATTTTTACTCGGATGAAAGGCCTATATGTATATGGTAATGTGCCGAATATCAATTTTTGATATTCGCGAATGCGAATATATGAAACGATATTCGCGATTATGTCAAATTTATAGAAATTAAATTGGGGGTTTATTTACGCCTGCAAAATGATATATGAAAAAAAGTTTATGAAAAAGAACTTCATACTCCTGTTGGCGTACTTTAAAGTTAAAAAAATCTTAATTTTAATGATCGTCATTTAATAATATTTGAAAGTTATACAAAACACAAACTTCTATAAAAATGTAATTTTAATTTTTTTATTTTTTGCAGAAAAGTCTATGCCAAGCAATCAGATACAAATTGTACTTAAACTGTTTAAATTGTTTTCATTTCTTTATCATTATTTGTGATTAAAAATCACTAAAGTTCAATTAAATCTAAAAATGTCTCACTTAAATCATCATGGGTACTTGACAAAAATATCTTCACTAGGCAATCACAGTTCATAATATTGGAAAGTAAAATCAACAGTAGAAAGAAAAAACAATGTAACATAGCAAAATAGACACTACAATAATACTTACATGTATGTACCGACGGTACATCCAATAAGTAAAAATATTATATACATATATATATAGGGTGTTTTTTTAAGAGGTATAGAACTTTGAATTGAAATAAAACACAAGAAAATCATTTTAATGTCCATCAATTCGGCTTTATTGGAAGGATAATTTTATGCCATTAATGTTTAAATATGATTTCGGGCATGTGGCCGCCGCGGCTGGCTCGAATAAAGCCAATTCTACAGGTCCAATTTTCAACCACTTTTTCGAGCATATGGGGCCGTATGTTGGCAATAACGCCACGAATGTTGGCTTACAAGTCCCCTAACGTTTCTGGTTTGTTGGCGTAGACGAGCGACTTCACATATCCCCAAAGAAAATAATCCAATGGTGTCAAATCACACGATCTTGGTGGCCAATTGACAGGTCCATTCCGCGAAATTATGCGCTCATCGAATGTTTCCTTCAATAAATCGATTGTGACGTGCGCTGTGTGGCATGTAGCGCCGACTTGTTGGAACCACAAATCATCCACATTCATGCCATCCAATTCGGGAACAAAATAGTCGGTTAGTCGGCTCCAATTGCTGTGCACGGTGGCGAATCGATTCATTCGGGTCCTCTTCAACACTTTGCTCTACAGCAGCAATTGTTTCTTCGGTGCGCACTGTTCGACGTCTCTGCGGATGCGTATTATCACATAGAGTAAACGTAGTGCGAAACCGATCCATGGTTAACCGAATTAATTGCTCTGATGGACGATTATGTCGACCATAAAATGGACGGAGCTTGCGGTAAACTTCGCGAACTGAACCATTATTTTCGAAATAAATTTGCACGATTTGCAAGCGTTGTTCTTTTGTCAACCTGTTCATGATGAAATGGCAAACCAAACTAAATATTAATCACTTGACAGCTGACAAAATGGCCGCCAGTTAAAAAAGTGATGCCAACTTAAAGTTCTATACCCCAATAAAAAACACCCTTTATATATATATATATATATATATATATATATATATATATTCGTACACCTGATAAAAATAAGAAAATTTTCAAAATATTCAACGCTAAGCAAATTTTTGAAAACTTTCTGATCAATATAATGTTTTTAAGAAAAAATACAAGTAATATGCAATTATCTTAGAATTTGATCGATAGATGGCGGAGCATTCACATAATTTATAGCAAAACCCGTATTCGTACAGATGGCAACGCAATATTTTTCTTGTTGTTAGCGGAAGTTTTAAACTCTGGTTTATTTGAGTGGTTCTTCATTTTTTTTATTGCGGTCTGTTCTTTCATAAAATATAATACATAGTCAGTTAAATAATTGTAAAAAGTTGGGAAAATTCAACATTCTGCTCGAAAAAATAAGAATCATAAAATAACAACTATTTCTACTCTAAAAAATACAAATCTGAAAATAATCACATGTGATTTCAGAAGTAATAGTGGTCATGCAGATATTTTTTCACTCTTTATTTTAATTTTTTTATTGTATAGAGCATCAAATATCATTTATGAGAGAAATTTATCGTATATGATTTTAAAACCGTCAGCAGGACCAATATTACTTTTAAAATCACATGTGATTTGAAAAATATGATTTTCAGAACATGCCTGAATAATTATTTCTGCTCAAAAATATAAAAATCAAAAATAAAAATTATGTCTGCTTAAAAAAATAAAATAAAAAATTTTTAAAATTATTCGAGTTTCGAAAAATCTAGTTTTAAACAACTAAAATGGTGTGCGTTGCCCGATGTTTTCTTGTACTTAATTTTATTCTTTAAAAATTCAAGAATAATTATTATTTTCGGTCTCTGAATTAAAGTATTACTAATACTTGTTTCTCATTTCTGGGAAGAAGCTAACTGGAGCTATGAGTGATTTCCAACGTGACAGCATTGGGTCATTATCGATGTAAAATAGCCAAAACATTTTGATCAGTTAATGTTATCACTTCACAACATTAACAAAATTGTAATCAATGACTTAATTTTATATGTATGTTATTAATACTTATCTTTTTGAATTAAAGAGTTTAACGAAATTAATAACTTTATGAAAATTCTTCTTTAGTACAATGAAATCTTACGTTAGATCGTTATTAGAGTAACTTTGAAACAAAATTTTCTTATTGCGAAAAACATACAAAATGAATCTGGCATCATTTTAGTTTCAGCTGCGAAACAATATAAGCAGTACAATGTTGGATACTTTCAAGCAATAAAATCGAGAAATGTATAAAAAAAAACGTAAGTTGGGCTACATTTAGTACATGTAAAATTTTTTACGCGGAACAATAAATCACCCTTATTTTATTTGGCGTCGGCAACATAACACGACGTCGTTTTTAATGTTTTTTGGCAAATCGGTATTCCCGTAGATAGTATTGCCATATATCGATGACTATTAACATATGTTTGGTATTTTGTAATTAAAATTGATGTTGATGTTGCCGTTCATTTTGTCGTCAGTGTTTTTGATGTCGTGCTCTGTTGTGTGCATGTCTCAACGAATTTGAAAAACTAATTTAAATGGTAAATAAATTCAGTAAAGTGCGACTATGACTCGCGCACATAGGGTTCCGTACGAACACTAGATATGTAATTTAATACAAACTTCATCCTATATAAAGGGTGTTTTTTTAGAGGTATAGAACTTTAAATTGAAATAAAACACAAGAAAATCGTTTTAATGTCCATCAATTTGGCTTTATTGGAAGGATAATTTTATGCCATTAATGTTTAAATATGACTTTGGGCATGTAGCCGCCGCGGCTGGCTCGAATAAAGCCAATTCTATAGGTCCAATTTTCAATCACTTTTTCGAGCATATGGGGCCGTATGTTGGCAATAACGCCACGAATGTTGGCTTCCAAGTCCCCTAACGTTTCTGGTTTGTTGGCGTAGACGAGCGACTTCACATATCCCCAAAGAAAATAATCCAATAGTGTCAAATCACACGATCTTGGTGGCCAATTGACAGGTCCATTCCGCGAAATTATGCGCTCATCGAATGTTTCCTTCAATAAATCGATTGTGACGTGCGCTGTGTGGCATGTAGCGCCGTCTTGTTGGAACCACAACTCATACACATTCATGCCATCCAATTCGGGAACAAAATAGTCGGTTATCATGGCTCTCCATTAACGGTAACTGACTCTCCAGCATTATTTCGGAAGAAGTATGGCCCAATGACTCCACCAGCCCATAGAGCACACCAAACAGTCAGTTTTTGTGGATGTAATGGCGTCTCAAGGGTCTCATGTAGATTCTCTTCACTCCAAATGCGGCAATTTTGCTTGTTGACGTAGCCATTCAACCAAAAATGAGCCTCATCACTGAACAAAATTTTGCGATGAAAATCAGCATCGAGATCAATCTCATTTTCGGCCCATACACCAAAATCACGACGCATTGCATGGTCTCGCGGCTTTAATTCTTACACAAGCTGGATCTTGTAAGGTCGCAAGCCAAGATCTTTGCGCAAAATCTTCCATAAAGTTGATGGACAAAGCTCCAATTGCTGTGCACGGTGGCGAATCGATTCATTCGGGTCCTCTTCAACACTTTGCTCTACAGCGGCAATTGTTTCTTCGGTGCGCACTGTTCGACGTCTCTGCGGATGCGTATTATCACATAGAGTAAACGTAGTGCGAAAACGATCCATGGTTAACCGAATTAATTGCTCTGATGGACGATTATGTCGGCCATAAAATGGACGGAGCTTGCGGTAAACTTCGCGAACTGAACCATTATTTTCGAAATAAATTTGCACGATTTGCAAGCGTTGTTCTTTTGTCAACCTGTTCATGATAAAATGGCAAACCAAACTAAATATTAATCACTTGACAGCTGACAAAATGGCCGCCAGTTAAAAAAGTGATGCCAACTTAAAGTTCTATACCTCATTTGGCATTTTTTTCGTTTTTGGGGTCTTTTCGGTTTTTTTGTTTTGTCGTTTTTTGCGTTTTTTCGGTTTTGGCGATTTTTTAAAGTTTTGGCTCTTTTTTAGTTTAGACACTTTATTTTCTTGTTTTGGCGATTTTTTCGGTTTTTTGGCGCTTTTTCATTTTGGCGTTTTTTTTATTTTTGGCGATTTTTTTAATTTTTGCGATTTTTTGTTTATTTAATTTTTTTTTAGTTTTGGCGACATTTTCGCGTTTTGGCGATTTTTTTTAAATTTTTTGTGTTTTTTTGCATTTTGGCGTTTTTTTTTCATTTTGGCGATTTTTTCGAATTTGGCGATTTATTTTAGTGTTAGAATTTTTTTGTTTTAATTTTGGCGATTTTTTTCGTTTTGGCGATTTTTTTTAATTTTTGGCGATTTTTTTTTTTGGTTTGGCGATTTTATAATTTTCAGTTTTTTTAGTTTTACCGTTTTTGAAAATTTCAAGTGTTTCCCTCTTACGGTTTCCAAGATATAGCAAATTGTCAAAATTACATAGTCAAAATTGCATTAACTGATGGACCACCCTTTAATTTAAATTTTTTAAATTTTAGTGTTAATTGTTGTAGTCTGTATAAAAATACATTAATTTTACAAATTTCAAGTTTCAATATACATATGTTCATACAATTGTATGTATATTACATGGGATTTTAACATATTTCATTGCTGGTTTTGGAACACCCTTTAATTTTTAATTCTCATGTATTTGTTGTTATAGCGGCCAAGGTTCTACATACTGTGTCCAAATTTCAGGTCCGTAGCTCTTACGGTTCCTGAGAAAATACCGTGTGACGGACAGACGGACAGCGTAGCGAAAACAATAGGGTTCCTTTTCAACTTTGGTGTACGGAACCCTAAAAAGTGAAATATGTATAAGAAATACCAAAGTAGATATACAAATGTACATATTTATTTGAAAAAATTTATTAAAAAAAGTGAAAAATATAACATGGACAAAATTAAAATTACCAACCCCAAGCAATTTGAAAGCCTTGCGGAAGAGTTGAAAAAACCTTCTTTTGTTAGAGGATTCCGCAGGGGTAGTGTTCCTAAGTACTGCACTAAATTACCTCGGTCCAGTAATTAGAACTAGTGGTGGATGGCAAAATGTAAGGTAAATAGAGTGCTGATAGAATTATTTTACAGATCTAAGGGGACTTGTTGTTTAAATTAAAAAAAAAGGTTGCAAACAATGCTGAGTGTGAAGCAACTGGAGGCAGCGTATATAAACAATTAGCACTGAGCCCCTTTGGAGGAAGCTCCAATTTCCAATAAACGTTGGTTTGATCCATTTTGTTTCTAAAATTATGTTCTATTGTATCCAGTACATGCATAAATTATGTTTTATTCAGCCGAAAATAACTTTAATAGATTAAAACGATGAACATTACTTATTATTTGCCAAAAATATGACTGAATTTTTTTCACTTACTTTTCATTGGGTAACTGGCAAATGCATGACTTTTATCTGAGAAATCTTATTTTCACTATTAAATTTTTTATTTTCTTCGTCCCATATTCCATTTCATACTAAATTTGCGTTAAATAGCTGATGTTAATAACAAAACTCTACCCCAGTAGATAGACGTGGGTGCTGAAGAAGTGCGTGGCTGCACAGAAAACTATCGGTATTTCCCCCTGCTATAAAGTCTAAGTTTAATTTTTCTTCTCTTCTTTAGAAACTCACATTAATTAATAAAAAATATTTCATTCAATAAAGAATTGAAATTACTGAACTTAAGCATGACTAAAAATTATTTCTGATTAAAATTCACTATAGTTAAATTAAAATCTAAAAATGTCTCACTGAAAAACGTTTTATTTTAATTTATTTACAAAGCTTGTACTTATTCAAAAACACTTGTACTAAAAATTGTAAACAAAATGAATCAGCTGACTCAAATATTGGATATGTGTATTGTATTTATCGATAAAAAGGCAACATCGTCATAACACTGTTAGGGAATACAAATTTAGCATTGATATTGTGTTATATTGATGTTGTTTCAAAATTGACGACGATGTTGCCGACGCCAAATAGAATAAGGGTGAATGTTACGGAAAATTTTTCACAACTTCGAACAGAGTACCAGGCTTAAGTGACGAAATTGAACTAAGTGTTAAGGAGTTCCTCCATACAATTTCACATTAAAAATCGGCGTGTGACAAAACCCGCTAGAGCCATGTTCAACTTCGCCTCTTATGCTAACTTCATGCCAGGTTACATTAGTTTAGTCTCCAAAAATTCTGTTGCTTAAATTCTTTTTTTTTTAATCTAGTATAACTAATGTATTTTTATTTATTTGTAGTTATTATACCATATATTTTAATTTTGAAGCTTTTACGAAATAAAAAAATATACGATATATTAACTACAAATAACAGAAAGATTTTCTGGTTGGTCCATACAACATTAAAAAAAATATGTAAAAAAATTTATAAATTTTTTTTGTGTAGATTAATAATCCAGAAAGTATTTTTAAGTTTGGAGGACAATTCGTGAAATATAAATAAAATATATAATAAAAATATATAAAATATAAAAATATATAAATAAAATAATACAAAAAATTTGTGTAAATAATGCAAATGCTAAATGTCACGATATCTTTAGGACTAGAGCTGAAAGGGAAAAACTAATGACGCCATCGTAATCAGGAGATAAAAAGAGATAAGAATCGGACATTTTTATTTAAACATCCAAATCACTGTTTTGCAGTGTAATTCTTCTAATTCTTTAAACTATTATAAAAAGTATCGAAACATAAACAAACGATTTTTAATATAAAAACAAGACATTGGATAGCTTGAATAAAAAATATGTATTTGCTTTTTACTTAAAAATTTGTTTTAAACACAAAATTCACATATGTATTTGGGATTTTAAAACAAATTTTTAAGTAAAAAGCAAATACTTTTTTTTATTCATACTACCCATTAAGCTTAAAAAATTAGAGGATATTATATTTATGATAATAATAAAACTGTTTCTACACTTTTGATTGTTAGGTTTTTTTTATCAGTTCTCGTGGTACCTTCAGAGCGAACAGTCGATTAGCGGAATTTTTCTTACTTACAAAAAATTAAACAAACAAAAAATATTCGTAGCACATATTATTCGTAATAGGTACATACTGTCTTTAATAAATAAGCTTTATGCTTTGCTAATATTTTTACATAGTAAAAATAACAAAAACAAAAAAAACCGCAAACAAAAAAAAATTAAACAAAGTAATACTGAGGAATACTATATATGTGTACCTCTAAACAAATAAACAATCATAAATAACAAAAACAAAAAAAAAACACAAACGAATATCCCTTGAGGAATTCTTTGTATGAGTGCCTCAAATACAAAAAAATTTGAAGTGAGTTCTAACGGCAGAAATGCTTATTTTACTGTGAGTTCTGAAACTCTTAATGAAAAAAATATGAATAATAAATCTGATGAAAGTCTTTTTTTAACGTCAAAGCCAATTTTTCGTAAGCGATAAACTTCGCTTTATCCAATGCCAAATAGTAATGATGCATTAACATTACAGTTGCCTAGTACTTCTTCATATAAGCCAGTAATATCATCCCCTTCAGGATCGTGTTCATCACTTAACAAAGTTATCACTACAGATAACAGCGGCTCGAAACTCAAGGTACAAGTCGGAATGGACAGATATATAACCGTGGTAAAGCGTGGGCGAAGCCCGAATTCTTCAAAAATTTCATCTGCTCCAAAAATGTCTAGGGATAACAGCGCAGCCTCAGCTAATCGCCAAAACAGCTTTAAAATTTTGCAAGATGACAACGACAAACCCGAGGTATCCTCGAATAAAATATCCAAGCCGCCACCAATCTATTTGAGACAAAAAAATTCAAATGCCCTTATTAAAAAATTAATTTCGGTCATTGGTGAGAATAAATTTCACATTGTTCCAATAAAACGTGGCAACATCGATGAAACTAAAATCCAAATTTATGACGAAAAAGATTTCCGCAAAATGGTTGCTGAATTTGAAAAAAATAAAACAAGCTTCTACACATACCAGCTTAAGAGTGCTAAAGACCTGCAGATCGTATTGAAGAACATAGATTCTTATGTTGTTCCCGAAGAAATAAAAGGTGCACTCGTCCTCCAGGGGTTTAAGGTAAAAAATGTGTCCAATATAATAAATAGAGAGAAGATTCCCCAACCCCTATTTCGTGTTGAACTTGAGCCTAATTATATAAAATTGAAAAAAAATGAGACGCATCCAATTTATAATTTGAAATACCTCTTGTACCGAAAAATCACAGTTGAAGAGCCACATAAGCGTTCAGGTCCTGTACAGTGCCATAATTGCCAAGAATATGGCCATACAAAAACATACTGCAATTTACCCTCTGTTTGTGTTGTGTGCGGCGAATTACACGGCACTGCTAGTTGCAATAAGCCAAAAGATCAAAGTGATAAAAAATGCAGTAATTGTGGAGGTAATCACACCGCTAACTACAGAGGTTGTCCTGTGTACTCTTTCGTAAAGAAGACTATGGTGCAAAAACCTAAATTAGCTCCAGCTCAATCAGCAAACGCTTACTCTGCCATTTTTGCGCAAATGAGCCAACCAGTTACTTCCCGTGTATCGTATGCAGTTGCTGCTAAAACAAATTCAATTCCCACACAAAATGTTTCCACGTCAAATAATTCAAAAAATACTGACGCAAGCTTTAATTTTAATCGCCTTGAAGCTACTATTGAAAATCTGGTGCAAACTATAAACAATTTTACAACAAATATGACTAGCATGATGCAAGAAATGCTGCGAATGCAGAATACTCTGCTTCAAGCATTAATTAATAAGCCATGAACACGTTAACAATATGTTTCTGGAACGCAAACGGCATTCGCCAACATAAAAATGAACTTGAGCACTTCCTCATGGAAAAAAATATTGATGTAATGTTAGTATCTGAGACTCATTTGACTTCGAGAAGTCTTTTTAAAATTTATGGCTACACTATATATGATACAAAGGACCCTAGAGGAAGGGCTTTCGGTGAATCAGCAATTCTAATAAAGTCAAGACTCAAGCACTATGTTCTTGATAACATTTGTGAAGAACACCTACAATCAACAAATATTGGCATTGAAAGTTTTTGTACAAATTTTGTTATATCATCAATTTACTCCCCTCCCAGATTTTCAATCACTGAGAATCAATATGAGGATTTCTACAAATCTCTTGGACCTTGTTTTGTAGCAGCTGGCGACTACAATGCTAAGCATACGTTCTGGGGTTCGCGTCTTATTACACCCAGAGGTCGAGCATTGTTCAACACTATTTCAAAAATGGGCTTGGATGTCATTTCGAGTGGGGAGCCCACTTATTGGCCTACTGACATACAAAAAATTCCGGATGTTATAGATTTTGGCGTCATAAAAAATATCTCTAGGGATTTAATTCAAGTTCTCTTGATCTCTCGTCCGATCACTCTCCGACGATCATTACAATTTGTAGTCCATTAAGAAAAAACTTACCTGACCCATATGTGAAGATGATCAATCGTGTTAATTGGCTGGGGTTCAAAAAATATCTCAGTAGTCATTGTACGGAAAACATTACGCTTAGAACATCCGATGATATTGAATCTAACATTGCCAATCTCAGCGAGAATATTAAACAGGCTGCTGAACATGCCACTATCTCCCATCCGCAGACTGGATTTAATAAAATTTATTCTACAGAAATGGAACGTCTCGTACGTGAAAAAAGAAGAGCTAGAAGGGAATGGCAACAGCACAGATCACCACAAAATAAAATCAGATTTAAAGAGTGCACTAAACGACTCCAAGAGTTGCTTGCATCTGAAAAAACTGCATCTCTTAAAAATTATCTGGAAGGTCTTGATGTCACACCAGCATCTAATTACTCCTTGTGGCTCGCTGCTAGAGAGCTTAAAACACCCTATGAGTATAAGTCACCTCTACACACATCTACCGGAGGTTGGGCATGAACCGATACTGAAAAAGGTAATATATTTGCTGAGCACTTATTATCCGTTTTTACGCCAAACATATGTACTGGTGTTGCTGATTTGCCGAATGTAGTCGCTCTACCCCCTCAACACATAAAGTTTAAGACGCGTGATTTACAAAAATTAATTGCCGTACTCAACCCGAAGAAAGCTCCGGGTATTGATGGAATTAGTAACCAGATGCTTATGAACTTGCCTCGTATTGCAATGAGAATCCTATTATTCATATTTAATGCCATTTTACGACTGGAGTATTATCCACACAGCTGGAAGCTTGCCAAGGTTAAAATGATTCCAAAGCCGGGCAAAGATCTAACCAAGGCTGAGTCATATAGGCCAATAAGTCTACTATCAACTATGTCAAAGCTTTTCGAAAAACTGCTCAAAACAAAATTGTCCCCAATTCTAATTAGTAGTGGGTGCATACCAGACCATCAATTTGGTTTTAGAAGTCAGCATAGCACCATTGAACAAACTCACAGACTGGTTCAATTTATAAGAAGAACTTTTGAGGAAAAAAAGTATTGTTCTGCGCTCTTTATTGACGTTTCCCAGGCATTTGATAAAGTGTGGCATGAAAGCCTAATTTTAAAATTGAAGACTTACTTACCAATAAACATTTTAAATCTTTTGGAAAGTTACATTAATTCCCGTAAGTTCACTGTTGTGGAAGGAGACTTTACGAGTAGGCCTGAAACTATTTCATCCGGTGTGCCACAGGGGAGTATACTGGGACCAGTTTTATATTTGATTTATACTTGTGATATGCCTGTGAGCAGTAGTATCCATACTTCCACATTTGCCGACGATACAGCCTGCCTTAGTATGCACGAAAACCCTGATGAGGCATCCCGCAAACGCCAGGAACACATTAGCCAGATGGAGCGTTGGTTAAACTTATGGAGAATTAAAGTCAATGAACAAAAGTGTGTCCATATAACGTTCACCCTAAGAAGAGATACTTGCTCCCCCATTCGGATTAGCAATCAAGTTGTTCCTCAACATTCACATGTGAAATATCTTGGTATACACCTTGATCGACGACTTACGTGGAAACATCACATTGACTTTAAGTTAACTCAAATGAAACTTAAATTAACTCAGGTACATTGGCTGATTGGTAGAAATTCAACACTTAGCCTAGACTGCAAACTTTTAATATACAAGTCGCTTTTAAAGCCAATATGGTGTTACGGAATTCAACTATGGGGCACTGCTTCAGCTTCAAATGTAGAGAAAATTCAACGAAGGCAAAATAAAATTTTACGCATGATAACATCGGCTTCATGGTACATCAAACATTCAAATATTCATCCCGATTTGAATATGCCACTAGTGACTGAAGAAATTGTAAAATACGCAGGCAAATATCTAACAAAACTCCAGTCACATCCTAATCCGCTTGCTCGTAATATTTTGAACTTTACTGGACACATCCGCTTAAAAAAGAGAGATACACGGGCTCTAATATTCAACACTCTAGATGATGAAGCTGCTTGAAAACACTTTTTTCTTTTTGTTGCTTATCACTACTTATGTATTATTAATAACTACCCAGCTAAAAAAATATGTATGGAGCATATATGATATCCTATATATGGTTCGGATCCGAAAAATGAGGGTATATGGACATATATGATAATATATATTCATACATTTTCATACATGTATGTGTAAGTATTCCCTCTACAGCATGCAAAGTTCATATTCATACACTCCTGATTCACAAAAGCGTACTGCTATGCAATAAATTAAATAACTAAAATTCCTTTTTTTGATTTTGAACAGGTAGATTGTATTTAATGAAACATTTGTGTGGGCAAATAATGAAAAATGAACTAAAAGTCATTTAATTCATCATTTTAAGTTAAAAGGTGAATCACTTGAAAATAAAAAAAAATAAAAAAAACTCATATTCGTACATAAAATTTAATTTAAGAAATCAGATTAAAAAGTAATGTAATTAATTATAAAAGAAAAAATAATCCGTCTAACAATAGTTTTCAATATATATATATTGCAGTAATATGAACTTTGTTTCGTATCTAGAGAATTCTGTTATTTTCTATAAAATTAATGACTGGATTATCCTTTTGATTATTTGATATATTAAATGGGACCACAATGTATAAAATCATACAATTTTTTTTTTTTGTAACAAAAGTTTTTCTTTTTTAAAACGATTTTATGTGAGATAGCATGTATGCATACATTTTTGTATGGCTCCATGTATTACATCTTTTTTCTATATATGGATCCACATACGAAGAGCTTCATGATTAAATTTCCATATATGAGCTCATATGTTATAATACATTTCATATATTAGTCCATATATCAATTCATATATAATACTTTTCGCATGTATAATCCCATACATTTCCATACATGAATTCATACATATTCATATATAGTTACATACATTCATATATTAAAAATATATGGACCATATATAATTTTTTTAGCTGGGAAATCAGATTAAAAACTAATTCAATTAATTATAAAAGAAAAAATAATCCGTCTAACAATAGTTTTCAATATAGTTGTTTGCAGTAATATGAACTTTGTTTCTTATCTAGAGAATTCTGTTATTTTCGATAAAATAAATGACTGTATTATCCTTTTGATTATTTGATCCACAATGTATAAAATCATACAAGAATGGTTTTTTTGTAACAAAAGTTTTTCGAGTGATTCATAATTAAATTTGAATATATGAGCTCATATATTATAATACATTTCATATATTAGTCCATATATTAGTTCATATATAATAGTTTTGCCATGTATAATCCCATACATTTCCATACATGAATTCATAAATATTCATATATAGTTATATACATTCATATAGTAAAAATATATGGACCATATATAATTTTTTTAGCTGGGTTTTTTTACAAAGAACAATGGTAAATTTTCATGACGTGCAAAATAATTTTTTTTCATCCGCGCACTTCTCCATGTCGACACAATCTGCATAAAACTCAAATTTGCGAAGATAAAAATATGTTTTTAAAATATATTATTGTTTATGATGGTATTAAAACTATATCTCACAACTTTAATTAAAATCTGATTTCATAGAAAAAAAGTATTCACCAATTAATGTTTTCAATTAACAATGTGATTCAATTAAATTTTTAAGTGTCTTTTTATTAAATTGAGTGGAAAAACCTAATTGATATTATCAAATTTTTATAGGTGAAAATTTAATTAATTTTATAATTGATATTACAAATATTTTAACTGATATTACAAAATCATTCATATTACATTATTGTGAGTACTTCTTTGTAGAGGTGGAAAACTATCGATAGTGTCACTATCGAAAGTGTTCCATAGTTTAAAAAACTCTATCGATATATCGATTCAAGACTATCGAAAGGTAGAAAAACTATCGACATATCGACGATATTATCGTGATAGTTTCGAATTTGTATGTTTCTCGTATAATGTACATTTTTATTTGCACTAAAAATTCAAAACAAAATATTTTTAAACAAAACAAAATAAAATATAATTAACTTTACTATACCCGGTCAAAAAAATACTTGTGTGGCAACATTCTATTCTTGAATAGCTGTTGTTATTTACATTTATTTCATAGATGCCAACAAATGAAATGTTTGTGTATTGGTGAAAAATTGTGAGAGATTTACCCCCTTATGCAAAACAATATTTTACTTTAGCTTTAAAGTTCATATTAGTTGCCAAGCACTTTAAGGCTAACATAGCTTTGTTAAGAAATCATATGCAAAAGACAACTTTAATTATTTTGTTATCTAATAATGGATACTGGTAACACCACCGTGTTCAACAACCACTTCACAGCTTATGATGTACAAAATCGAATACAATTTCATTCGGGTATTCAAATAATTTTTTATTTTATTAAATAAATTTTCATTATCTTGAAGTAAAGCAACCTAATTTAAAAAATATGAGCTTCTGTCTGACATGCTAATAAAACAGATAAACACAACTATGAAGTAAAAGTAAAAAAATGTGAAAAATTATCACAATTTGTTTTATTCGAATGAAACGAGTATTTGAATATCCAGCTTTTTTCGATTTGTTTTGATTGTATGTACATCACTAAAACATTTTTGTATAATGGTATTTATTTTAATATTTTTTTATGGATTTTGCTATGTATTTCGAATCAGTTGGACAATTTGGTGATGTTTCCCATTACATGACAGAAATAATAAATTTAAAATAAGAGCAGGCACTTTAGCTTCATTTTCAGATGTAACATGAATCAGTATGTGCTATATTAATAAAAATATTTGAGGTACAAAACACACATTTTTGAAATATCAACTTAAAGTAGTCTTAACAAACGTGGGTGTCTACTTTAGAATTTTTATACAATAATTTTTTTTAGAATACAAATTTACTTAACATTGCTTGGCAAAGCTTTATTTATTAAGTTTTTTGCATAAGACTTTTAGAGGTACAGTAAAACGAAAAAGTAAACGAATAGATTTTTGCTCAATTTTGAGATATATAAATTTAAAAAATAAAACTGTCTTAACAGATTATTTGAATTAAGGGAAGAAGTTATTTAGTTGCTAGAAAATAAGAAAATAGATAAATGCTTATCTGATTTTCTGAAGGAATATGAATTCATTTCAGATTTAGCCTTCTTATCAGACATCACTTCTCTTCTTAATAATTTTAATATAAAATTAAAAGGCAAAGAAAACAGTATCAGCCTTATATATAAAATTTATTAAGGCTTTGTAAAAGGTTTTTAAAAAATTTTCATACAAATTTTTTCTTAAAAAGCCTTTAAATTATACATATTGTTAACAGAAAGGCAAGACAAAGAAAATAATATAAATGATTGTTCAAAATTCTTTTTGATTTATTACACCACTTCTTGCAATGAAAATCCCTTTAAAATCAATATCTAATTATTATGAGTTTGAAACCGGAACTTTACTTACTTATTGTACTTACTTTTAGGATAGTAATAACAAATATTCAAATAAAGCTCTCTATGTTTATGCTTTTATGGCAATTTCATAAAAGCAAAATATACTTCAATTGTTCGGAGTTCAGTCTGTTTGGTTGTTTTGAACAAATGAATTTTGAGTTCGAAAAAATTTATTCACACATGTTTGTGGAAGGAAATAGAGACAGAATCTTCAAAGCATGTTTTTTAGTACTGGATATTCTAAGTCGTTCAAACTTCTCCAAAATGATAGTATATCATTGATTGGTATATCTTTTACTTTGCTTCGTAAGATAAGTTCCGATTGTGTTTCAAACTCAACAACTCAAGAGCAACAACGACTTTAAAGTGGTCTTCAAAAAGCTCAAGAAATAGTTTTATGACATCAAAGTCTTCGAAAATATTAATATATTTTTCTATATTAATACTTTCCTGTTGGCTTAAAACAAGTTTTCGAAAAGTTCGTGTTATCATGGGATTACACGGCCTTTTCGATTTGATTTCTGTTAACAATCTTAATATATAATTGCGGCACACATTTTTTTGTCGTACACTTTTAAGTATTTTATCCTCCACCAATGTTGGTGGTCGCGTAATATTATTACGCGACAAATTCAAAGGTTCCAAAACATTAATGCCATAATTAATTTAAAAAAAATTACTTAATAATTCTTTTATAAAAACTCTATCAGTAACTGGTCTTCCCTGCTTCACAATACCTAGACTAACTATGCTCGAAATGTTTTTTACAGAATTTCTTTCTAATTTTATTTCTATATTTTTCCCTTGTAACCACCCCTTAAATTTTTTTATTGTATACGTTTTTCATTTCCTTAAAAATCTCATTTTTTCCTCGTCATTATATTTTTTCATATCACTATGAAAAGAATCATAATGCCTTATAACAAAATGTTGATAATGCCCTTTAAATGTTTGATAACAAAGGCACTAAGAATCATAAAAAATGTTCGTAATGGTCCGACCATTTTTTCTACGCACTATCAATTAACAAAAAACAATAATGTGGAAGACATCCGATAAGCGTTCTATTAGCATGTGCACTTGTCGTCTGGCATACAACTAAATTAAATGAGCATAACAAAGTGATGGGTGGAGCAAGGGTGACCGATGACATTTTTCAAAAAGTGGCACAAAATAGGGGATTTATCAAAAAAGGGGTACAATTAAAAAAAAACGAGAAAACTGCACTAAACTTCTTATTTTTAATGTATTTTCATATAACTCACCCTAAATAAAGGGTGTCAAAAAGTGGCAAGGCATTCGAAAAAGGGGAAACGCAGTCGAAAAAGTGGAGCCAATTAACAATTGTTGAATGAAACGGGCATCTGATTTATTTTCTTTTTACATACTCTTACAACTACAATTTGAAGCTGAAAAAAAAATCAGCCAATGTAACAATTTTAAAGTAATGCATTAAACACATTCACCACAGCAAGCTACCGACTACCAGATGTCAAGAATAGAATACATATGTATGGTTATATGAGAATGATTCTTTTGAAGACAGTAAAGCATTAAACACATTCACCACAGCAAGCTACCGACTACCAAATGTCAAGAATAGAATACACATGTTTATATGAGAATAATTCTTTTGAAGACAGCAAGGCAACATGGCGGCACGTTGTTGACTATGCTGATTTTGTCGTTGTAGTCCAATTAAACTAATTTCTATTTTGTGGGCTACAATGAGAAAATTCAGTATTGCCAGTATAATACAAAATGTTGAATGAATGATTTTGTACAATTATTTCATATTATTTAACAGAAATAATATCCAAAAATTGATGTTAGGAATAAATTGATTCATTTATGTACTTTTACGTGAAATAAGTACATTTTAAAAGAGTAATTAATTTTTATAAATGAAAAACATATAAAAATGGCAATACTGAACTATGTATTTGTACTTGAACATCAACTGTAGATGGTGCTGCTGCCGTCTCCAAAATAATTAAGTAGCTGGCTACGAGGCGACAAATGCTGCCAGCGGCATTTGAAGTATGGTGTGTGAAAATAAAAAATATGTTTATTATTGAGTTCAACTTTGTTGTTTTTTGTTGAGCTTCTCATTTGTTTAAATGAAAGTTTATAACATAATTAACTCTAGTTGTTCTAAGAAACTTTGGGTAAAGGTTCCCTGATGATCTGCATTAGCAACAGTGAAATGCGTATAGGATTCAGCTAAACCCCTCAATAGTCAATTTCAATGTATTTTTAATATAAAAATATTTTATATTTTCACAATGTACAATTAAAAGCTAACAGGGACTTTAACGGCAAGTTTTGTATGAAGAACTGTCAGTTAAAGTTCACGTTAACTCTTGATCATACATTGTGAAAAGGGACTTTAATAAGTAAAATATTAATTTGGGATTATTAGTGCGTTTAAAAATTTTAAACTGAAAAATAAAATATGATTTTATTTATCAGTTCAATATATAACAAAACTAAAATAATTCCATGAAAAATAAGTGGGATCAGTGGAAGAAATTTTCCGTCATCTAGTTATTTTCGTTTATAAAAAGCAACATATTTAAATTTTTTTTGCCTTTAATGGTGTACCGTTTACTATCGATAGTATCTAAAAAATATCGATTGTTTTCAAGTATTAATCGATTGCAGAATTAAAACATCGATTTTCACACAAAAACAACTATCGATAGTATCGATAGTGCCATCGATAGTTTTCCACCCCTACTTGTTTGCTTGCTTGGGATGATATCAGTTCAAATGAAATACTTTCATTTTCTATGAATAGGAATTCTTCTTTTATTTCACACTGTTTTACTTCATATGAAGTCTACTTTTATTTCACACATAGCTGATTATGAAAAATGTAATAAGAACCACTCTATTGTAATTTAATGTTATAAATACATATAATATATATTTAATTTTTTGTTATTGTACATTAAAAACTAAATCATCAATTGGTATGCCCTCCATACATATTTATATCATAAATGTATTTTGAAATTAATTCTCAATAAACTATTACTTAATTACATTAAACCTTCAACTAACCATATTATTATATTAATTACTATAATTAAACAAATACTTACGCGATACAAAAAAGACCAGTCAATTTGTGGGTATATTCGAGGTAGGATTGTTTAAACATAAATAAGTATAATTGTCGTTGTAATAATTTTCTTAAATTAATTAATTAAAATGAATCGCACACAAAATCTCATCAACTTATTTTATCATCAATCCTTTCGTTCATTACTACTATTTAATAAGCCAATCGATGCCAGCTCCAACCAACTTCCATTTCTTCAGTCCCCGTTCGCACTATGCAAGTCTTATTGCTAAGCTGATTAGTTTGTTGGATAGAGAGAGAGAGAGATTCATGTATTGTTAATACGTTTTGCTTTCCCATTCGTAGTGTTAAAAAAGCAAACATGCAGACACAAAACTACGCATAAAAAATATGTCGTCAAAAATAAGCCTTGCAATGTGAGCACGCCGATGAAAGTTCAAAGAAGAAAAAGTGGTAATCTTAGCAATAAGAATTGTATAGTGTGAATTGGGACTAACTAGGTAACGACTCCATTTTCCATATAAAATATTTGTTGTGTCACATTTAATGCGCCACGTAACGGCATTGAATCGTTTCGTTAAAAAATATGAATCGTAAAAGATAAAAGTAAATTAATAAAATGTTAATTATATCATTTGTAGAAAATTAAAGTTTTAGAAAAAGAAGTTAAATCAACTTTTCTTTTCCAAAACCTCTAATTAAGTGGGTATATAGTTTTTTTAAACATAACATGCGGATCATCACCTTATGAATATGCCTGGATTATTAAATTTAAGAAAATAAAACTTAAAAACTAATAAATGTTATGATTTGCGAAACAAAAGCATTTAACAGCCAAACCTAAATTAGAGCGTCAAGCCTTGCGTAAGTAGCAGGGTACGTATTGTAAATACATTTAAACAAATAAAAAATACTTTGAATGTACTGAAAAATGCGTATGTACTGAAAATATGTTTGTCGTATGTACTCTCTGTCTACGCAACGCTTGACGCTCTAATTTAGGTTTGGCTGTAGGACACTCCTAGAATTTACGAGTAAATAGGTATTGAATATTTTACTCCCGCTGTTTTCAAAGAAATCAGTTTAAAAGATTTCTGAAGTAGAACATTAGAATGTTTCTCCCAACTTAATAGAACTTCATAATATGTTTTCTAATTTAAAGAATTACATCCTGGTAGCCTATATTCAAAATACGTCAACTCAAATTTGGTCAAAATGCGTTTCCGATAGCAAATGTAATATAAATTTCTAGTAAAAAAATAATATTTTTTTTTCTCGTTTTATATAAATTTTTTTATTCTGCTATCTTAAAGTATAATTTTGTTTATTAAAATGAATGCTAACTCCCATGTAAATTTAAAAAAAAAATGGTAATATATGCATAACTTTTAAATTGTTAATCGAATAGAAACACAATGTATGGACCGATTATAGTCAATGATATAAGCTTTCGAAATTGATAATTTGGAGTGACCCTATTACAATTGAGATTGAGTTAGTGAGTGATAAAGCTGACCACCTCGAGATGAAAGAGGCTTTCAGTCAGACTTAAGTTATTTTTTATAGCATTGTAAGTTTTTTTTTGTATCTTTTAAATTCTTATATCTAGTATTGAGTAAAAGATTTAACAAATTGATTAAAAAATAAATATATATTTATATTTGATCAACTAAATACACAAACCAGTGCAAAATAAAAATTGTTTGCAAACCTATGAATTATTTATTTCTATATTTAACAGGCTATACTAACTTTACTTTAGCCTTGTAACTTAACTTTAGCCTTGTAATCCAAATAACATGTGATAATTATTAATGAACAAATAACTGTAAAGTTAGTTGTAAATTTTCTGACAACATATAGTAGAATGGAACATCTAGCCGTTTTCGTTTCATCATCAGCGATCTTCTTTGTTTGGTCCATTGTGTGTGGTGTCAGTTTATGTAGATTTCTGCTTTATATACGTATGGCTGAGTTTACATCTGGCATTTCTTGTGTGTCATTTGCCCAAAAAAGCGTAACCAACTAATTACTAATCAAAAACTGTTTGATTCAGACATATATTTATTGATTTAAACAATTTCCAATCATGTTTGACTCTATAAAATTGTCTATTAGTTATGTATGGAACTATTTAACTGAATCAAACAGTTTTTCATTAGTAATTAGTTGGTTAAGTTTTTTTTGGGCAAATGACACACAAGAAATGCCAGATGTCAACCCGGACTAACTTTTTTGCAAATGGAATATGTAAATTGTTTTGATGCAATGTATTTCAATTTGCTGAAAGGTTTTTTGTAATGAAAGCTTACTTTACCATCTCTAAATTTACAACAGTCTTACCATTGTCGTTTTTTCTTTACTAATTATACACATGTTAGTTAATTTGCTTATTTTTTGTTCTACTTAAGACAAAATTTTTTGGTTTGTTACTATTAAGTATATTTTTATTTAATTTTTGCTATAGGCCCGTGAGTATTAATTTAACTATTATTGTTCGAACTTCATTTGTTTCTATATTTAACAGGCTAAAGTTCGTATCGCCTTGTATTTATGTATATATATACACATATATATATATATATATATATATATATATATATATATATATATATATATATATATATATATATATATATATATATATATATATATATATATGTATTTATTTTCATTTATTTTTACAATAATGGACGAATTAACTAATTTTTTTTCGCTCTACTGAAAAGTTAGCTTTGTTGAGTTAACTCATTTTTAATATTGATTTCGCTCAGCGCAGCTATATCAATATAAACTTAATTCCATAGCTCATATAATATTAAAAACATCGAGAGCCTATAAAAATAAAAATATTTGCCTTCCATAATATGGTTAAAATATGCTTACTATTATATAGGTCTGCAAAAAAAAATTATTTTGCACTGGTTTGTGTATTTTTTTGAGAAAGCATATTTAAGTCGATCAAAAAACAAATATTTTTTAGAGTTAGCATATTTTATCAGATTAAAATATGATTTTTTGAATATATTTATGTTTTTAACAATTTGTGAAATCTTTTACTTAATACTAGATATAAGAATTGAAACGCTGCAAGAAAAAACTTAAAATACTATAGAAAAATAACTTAAGCCTAACTGAAAGCCTCTTCCATCTTGAGGGGTCAGCTATTACACTCTCTAACTGAACCTCTATTGTAACAATACCAATTACCAATTTTTTTTGTCGGAACCCCTATGTACTAATATGTTAAAAGGGACGATATCTCAAAAAGTAGCCATAGTATATCAAAATATTTACCTGATTCGTGTTCAACGTGTCAAATGCAATAAGATACCCCCTTCAAGACTGGCAATAAATATGTTGGCAATATAGCAATAAAGCCGTCAAATAACGGAACAATATTGCTTATTGCTTTACTTATGGTAAGGCTATGGGAAATCGTACCCACAATATGGAAAAAGTCAACAAGGAAGGAGCAGAATAAAAATATAATTCACTTGTAAATATCTGGTTAATCGAAAAATTTTTTATTTTTAAACACTTATAATAATACAAATTACACACATCACATTATTTTCTTTTCTTAATATACATACATATGTATATATTCTCAATTTCACTAATATTATCTAAATGCCAAAGGCAACACAGAAAAGTCGAACATAAATTAACACTGCGTTTGACGTTTCATGTTCGCAATAATTGTCAACGAAAAACTGTTGACAATTATTGCAAGCACTTGACATTTTCTGCAATATATGTTAATGAATTTATTGCCAGTCTAGACGGGGGTATACGAGGTAGATTTATAATAAATAACTTTTTTTTTTTTAAATTTCGAAAATTTACATTGGAGATAGTTAGCATTTATTTTCACGAAAAAAATACACTTTGAGATAGCACACTAAAAAAATTTATATAAAATGAGAAAATATAATTTTTTTGATTCGAAACTTATATAACAGATGTATATTGTTTAGGGGAGCTATTTGTCATCGGAAACTCAATTTGACCAAATTTGAGTTGAAGTATTTTGAATATAGGCTCTCGACATATAAAAGTACATATATACAGTGACGAACAGTTGTAACTTATCAAATACGACATAAAATCCATAAAATAAAAGAAAACATCCATGTGTTTCATTTAAACGATACGATAAAATAATAATCAAAGCAAACAAAACAAAATTCATGAATATTAAAAGTTAAAGTTAAGATTGGATTAATTTTGATTAAACAAAATTATTTAAATTATATTATTACGTGCTTTTTCTAACTGTTCTTTGATTTAATTACGTTTTGAATGCACCTACGCATACTTTGGATCAAAGTCTCGGATTATGGATTTTCACTACTGGACCAACACTGGCCCAAACTAGCAAGCTTTATATACATATGTATATACAGGGTGGCGCAGAATGAGCTATATGGTTTAAATGTTTTATAACTTTTTTTATTTATGCTATTATTACATTTTGTTTTTAACAGTAATACAGTATGTTATTGGGGAATTTTTTGCAATTAGCTTTGAAAAATTATATCCTGTAAGTGATGTGCATTTTCTGCTTCGCACACGTGCTCTTTTTAGCGAGAGAGAGTATACATCTCATATTTTCCATATCTTTTCGCAAAATTTCGGGTGTAATGGCCATGATTTCATTTCGAATGTTGGTTTTTAGTTGGAGTGTGGTTCTTGGTTTGTTAACGTACACTCTTTCTTTCAAATATGACGACCATATGCACGTTGTGTCAACACAATAGACTGTTGGTTTGAAAAATAAAATTCAATTGTTCCTGTAGCTTGTTCGATCCTGTAATGATTCATAATTAATTCCCCAAGTCTTCTTCTAAAAAAAAAAAAACAAAGAAAGAATGAAAATTAAAAAATTAATAAAGAATTCAAACCATATAGCTCACTCTGCGCCACCCTGTGGATACTTAAAAGTGTACGACAAAAAATGTATGCTTAAAGTATATATAAGATACACATCGCACACAAATCATAAACAGTCACAAGTCAAAATGATCGAACTGATTTTGCTTCTTTATAAATCAGTTACCTGAACAAATTTCTAAAGACCGCAAATTTTACTTTATTGCAAATTTCTTTTGCAATAAAGTCTTCTTGAAGAACATAAAATACCGTTATGCTTATTTTTATGTTACATACTTGCGTCGTTTGTACAGTATCAGCAGTTGTTTGCAGCTACTCAGCATCTTAAAATTTTTAAGTTGTGACTGCTAATGATTTAGCGTGCGATATGTATGTACTCGAATGTGTACTCTTGTAACTACCCAGGAAATATTTCACAAAATTACGAGTTTGGAATTAAGCATTTTTGGTTGAAGCTGTTCCTTACTGGATTACCAACTTAATGATTTTAACAAGGTGTGAGACTAAAATAATCGATTCTTGAGAAGTAGTTATGTTGTTTATTGTAGGAATTAATTATATTTTCCGTTGTGGGAAATAGTTATTGTTTTCTTGATTGAACTACTTTTTTTAAATATGCCGTTCTTTAAGTAAATAGATGGTCTTGGTTAAAAACTCATTGATTAAATATATAATAACTTTTAAGAAACATTTAAACAAATTTAAAAAACCTATTGTTTTACTACGAAATACACCATTTTGTAAAATTTCTTTTATAAACTCAATTGAAGTGGGTTATATTTTATTCGTATCTGTGCATCTATTGTTACTTATAAATACTATATTTAGAAAAATGTCAATTGCTTTCATTGATGAACTTTTATTAAAAACGTAGATGAAAAAAAAATTATTTAGAACTACTTATATTTAAATAATTATTTACCAAAATGTAAGTACTTATTTTTTAGTTTAAAATAAATAAGTAGGCAATTTAGAAATATTTATAATTTATTTAAAATAACTACTTATTTTGGCAATATTTTCACGTCTTCTTTTAAAACCCAAAGAATATGTTCAACTTCTGCTTCCTATTTTTAAAAATTTGCATAATGTGTTTTGTAAGCGAGTACTTGTTTTGTAAGCAAGTAGTTCAGATGGTAATGTCTAATTTTTTGCTGGGTATGTTAATTATAATTTTTCATTACCAAGATTTTCGATTTTGTGAAAAAAATCTAATGAAATTGTTTTGTTGGATTTATGAAGCAAAATTCTTTCGGTGTAGTGAAAAAGATCTTAAGTAATTATTCACGAACTACGTTTTCTACTTTCAAAATATCAATATAAATATGTGTATATTTGACTTTTCAGGAATCGATTATTAACAACCCAGCAAAAAATTTCAAAAAAGGTAATCGAGTTTGGAATTGAGCAGTTTTGCTGGAAGCACTTCCCTACTGGATTACCAACTTAATGATTTTAACAAGGCGTGAGACTAAAATAATCGATTCTTGAGAAGTACTTACATTTTTTTATTTGTCAACATTTCACGTAATCTATTTCGTCTAAAAAAATCGTTCTTTTCATTAAGCAACTTGCACGTCATTTTTATAATTTTAGGTAATGTGATTTGTAAGCGAGTAATGAAAATTGGCAATCAGAAAATTAAGTCATTATATGGCAAGTAGTTCTAATGGTAATGTGTAATTTTTTGCTGGGAATATCCACATAACTAATTAAGAAGCTATTTAACTTATGCAAAATTTTAAATCATTATATACGAGTAGTGATCGCAAACAGTTACGATATGTCTTGATTTTTTAGGAAAATTAAATCAGTCTCATGAAGTATTATGTTTTTATTTATAAAAATATATTGATTTAAAATAAATTTAGGAAAGAAAAAAATTAACATACTTAAATCAGATTTAATCAACATCACGAACATTACTTCGGATTCACTGAATATATATCAAAAAATATCACTTCTTGCAATGACAACCCTATCTAAAAATCATTAGAAGTTATCTAAATTTTTATTACATTCGGATCGCAAGTTCCAGATCTCATGGACTTCCTTGAAAGCTATTTTTAGTGTGGTGTGTTAAATGAAACAGATAAGTATATGTTTGGGGGATTCAAACGGTACTCATATCGTCGCTGTTTTAACTAACTGGTCTAACTAACATTTTAAAAATTTAACAGGAGAGCAGCTTTTATGGTTGTATTGTACAGGGTGGGCCAAAAGAAACCAAGGGGTGTAAAAGTTTAATAACTTTTTTGGTTTTTAACTATTTTTTATTTTTTCTTTCAGATTATATAATATACAAAATGGAAATTTTTTTACACTAAGTATGAAAAATGATGTCTCTTAAATGACCACCGTTTTCAGCTTCGCACTGATGGGCTCTTTTTAGAGCATCTTTCAAAACTTGTGGCTGTAGCGTTCGAATTTCTGCAACAATGTTTGCCTTGAATTCAAGGATTGTCTCTGGCTTGTTCACATACACTCGCTCCTTCAAAAAACCCCAAAGAAAATAGTCGGGTGCTGTCAAATCTGGCGATCGCGCTGGCCAAATAATTTCCGAATTTCGAGAAATTATTCGCTCTCCAAAAATTTGACTTAAAAGTGCCACTGTGTCTCGGGCAGTATAGGCAGTGGCTCCGTCCTGCTGAAACCACATACCAGGTCTGTTTTCAAGAGCAGGACGTAAAAAATTTTCTATCATAAACCGATACCGCTCTCCATTTACGGTTACAGCACTTCCATCTTCATTCTCGAAGAAGTAGGGCCCAATGACATTTTCAGATATGATCCCACACCATACTGTACACCTGATGGGGTGCAATTGGCGTTGATGAATGGCTCTTGGATTTTGAGAACCCCAGAACCTACAGTTCTGCTTATTAACAAAGCCATTCAAATGAAAATGAGCTTCATCACTCATAATCAAATTTTCAATAAAGTTGATTTCATTTCTGGCCAACTCTTGAAATTTAACTGCAAAATTTAGACGTTGCCGATGATCTGCGGGTTTTAATTCTTGGACCAATTGCACCTTATATGGGTATAACTGTAAATCTTTTTTTAAAATGCGCCGTAGTGACGTACGAGACATTTCTAGCTGAGCAGAACGCCTTCTGCCAGATGTTTCTGGTGCTTCGTTAACACTTTGCTGTACTCGTTCAATATTTTCCGCAGTGCGACTTAAACGTGGTCTACCGGTTCGAGGCAAATCTCTTACGCTGCCATGTTGGTGATGACGATTAACTAAGCAACGAATCATCGCTTCAGAGGGCGAAATTCTGACGTTAAAATGTCGACGATATGCTCTTTGCGTTAAAATAATTGATCTCTGGTTTAAATAACAAAATTCTATTGTTCTGGTTCTCTGTTCAGTTGTGAACCTCTCCATTATAAATTCTCCAAGTGTTGTCTATATAATCTGAAAGAAAAAATAAAAAAAATTAATAAACAAAAAAGTTATTAAACTTTTACACCCCTTGGTTTCTTTTGGCCCACCCTGTACATTCATTCTTATGGCTGCGTCAGAAATCTTTTTACTTATGTAGGCATTAAAGTAATGCCTACAATTATGAAAATTGTAGACAATGTGTATTATGACTAGTCTAGTCTACTAAAAGACTTAACCCAATTTTCAAAAAAATGTCAGTCAGCGACGATATGTTACACAGTGTATGTGGTCAGTATTACTGTGATATTAAACACTACTATTGGGGCCGCTTAATTTAGTAAGCAAACCCACAAAATCGACAACTCAAAAACTATAAACAAAGGTAATCAAATTACCTTTATTTAATTTAATTTGTGGCATATGCCATCTTTGTTAACTTAACCATTTTTTTAATTATTGACATAGTCCACCTTGCCATAAAACACCTTCTTTGCAACCTAGAAGGAATTTTAATATGTCTGAGTTTTTTGGTAGGGATTTTGAATCTTTCTTCTTCTTTTTTCTTTGAAATTTATTTGCTGGTGGTTCAGCGTTATCTATATGCATTTCATTGTTGCTGACTGTTCAAAATGTGTGGTTGAAGTCTACTGACGATTTGTACAATCGTATTAGGCCCATATTTATCCTGTTATGCGATCCCAAATAGATTCTGCTAAATTTGAATCTTACATCATTTTAATTTGACGTGAATGTGCATTCGAGATCCAGAAATGTATCCGTCACCCGCAATGATATTTTCGGGAATATTGCTATGTCCTGGAACCCAGAGTTGCTCCAGGTTTGAAATTCTCGATACCTCATTTATAATCATCTGACATTCATACACCAAATTCGATGTTGTGTAGGCACCAAACGGAGACTTGATCGTAGGTTGGCTGTCAATACATATTAATTTTTTTATCTAATTTTTATACTTTTTTTTAATGTTTAATTAAAAAATTTTTTCAAGCTTTAGGTCCGTATTATTTATTTTATTTTTTAGTTCGATATTTCGGTAACCTGCGGTGAACTTCTTCAGGATATTTCTTATTTTTTATTTTTTCTTTTGTCTCTTTTTCCTTTCAATCATAAAAAAATGTTTTTTCCTTTCCATCACAAGAAAATATTTTTAAAATTAAATATAAACAAGTAAGAGTGCTATATTCGGCTGTGCCGCATCTTATATACCCTTTACCAAAGTGCTTTTATGTAGTATAGAGATACATACATAAGCACATACATAAAGTATAAACAAAAAGAAAAAAATAATTTGTCCTAGTTACTTTTATGTACAAAAAAAATTAACTTTCAAACCCTAAAATCATCATTTTAGATTTTTCTGATTACTTGTACCAATCTAGTAGTTCTTAAAAAAATATAGAAAGTGTGTTAAGTGAAGAAAGAAAACTCAAAAAAATGTTTTGTTTATTTACTTTAATAACCAGAAAAAAAGTTCAAAGTTTCCAGCTCTGGAGCTGTGGTTTTTATTTTTGTAGTTTTCTACAAAAAACTTTTATTTCTAAAACGTAAAATATATATAATTTATAAAAGCAAAGATAAAAATTAATTAGACTTACTTACTTTTATATATCACAAAAAGTGTAACTTTTTCAGCCCTGAAATCATCCTTTTTGATTTTTCTGATTTCTTGCACCAATATTTTTCTTTTAAGAATATAAGATATGTTTAATTTATAAAGAAAGGGAAAAATTTGTTTTAGTAAGTCTTTTGTCCAAAAAAAAATTAAAGTTTTCCAACCCTGGAATCGTTTTTAATTTTTTAATTGTTTTTTTTTATTTGAAATACAAATTTTATTCGTACTCAATCATAAAATAATTTTATTTAATAAAAAAAATAAAAATTAGTTTTCGGTAGTTAATTTTTTATATCACAAAGAGTGTAAGTTTCCCAACCCTGGAATCCTCCTTTTTGATTTTTCTCATTTCTTATACCAATCTTTTTTTAAGAATGTAAGATGTGTTTAATTTATAGTAAAAAGGAAAAATTTGTTTTAGTAAGTTACTTTTGTATCAAAAATAAGGTTTTCCAACCCTGGAAACGTCGTTTTAATTTTTTAATTTTTGTTTTAATTTGAAACACCAAATTCATTCGTACTGAAGTATAAAATAAGCTTATTTTATAAAAAAAATGAATATTCGGTAGCTAATTATTTATATCACAAAAAGTGTGGGTTTTCCAACCCTAAAATCATACTTTTTGATTTTTATGATTTCTGATAAAGGGTCCGCCAGATAACTTTTTTTTTTTAAAATGCTGTAAAAAAAACTACTGAACTTTGGCTGTGTGGCACGTAGCGCCGTCCTGTTGAAACCAAATATTGCTAATATCCTCCTTCAATTTTTGTGAACAAAAATTCGTTCAACATGGCCCGATAATGATCGCCATTGACTGTAACGGCCACTCCTTGCTCATTTTTGAAAAAAAAAATGGCCCAAATATGCCTCTGAACCGAAATCCGCACCAAACAGTGACTCGTTTTGGGTGCGTCGGCTTTTCAATGTATGCGTGCGGGTTTTCTGTGCCCCAAATGCGACAATTTTGCTTGTTTACATACCCGCCAAAATCAAAATGAGCTTCATCTGAAAAGATGATTTTTTTGGCTAAATCGGCATCTTCTGTAAGTCGATCGCAGGCCCACTTAGCGAAGCGAAAACGCATTGAATGGTCAGTTGGCTCGTTCAGCGGAAGGATAAAACTAATTATCTGTCAAATCGGACATGAGCTAAGTGTTACCATTCACGAAATAAGCACTAGTTGAAAAAAAACGTTAGATTGCGGACCCTTTACTAATCTCTTTCATTTAAGAATATAAGATATGTTTAATTTATAGAGAAAAAGGTACAATTTGCTTTAGTAAGGTACTTTTCTATAAAAAGGGTAAGGTTTTAAAACCCTGGAAACGTGTTTTTAACTTTTTTAAATTAAAATACCAATTTTATTCATATTCGTATAAAATAATTTTATTTATTTAAAAAAAGTTAAAATTAGTTTTCGGTAGTTAATTTTTTATATCACAAAAAGAGTAAGTTTCCCAACCCTGGAATCATCCTTTTTAATTTTTCTGATACCAATCTACTTCTTTTAAGAATATAAGATATCTTTAATTTATAGAGAAAAAGGAAAAATTTGATTTAGTAAGTTAATTTTGTATAAAAAAAGTTAAAGTTTTCCAACCCTGGAAACACCTTTTTAATTTTTTGAAGATTAATTTTTAATTTGAATTACCAATTTTATTCGTAGTAAAGTATAAAATAAGTTCATTTCATAAAAAAAAATAAATTTTCGGTAGTTAATTTTTTATATCACAAAAAGTTTCAGTTTCCCAACCTTGGAATCATTCCTTTTGATTTTTCTGATTTCTTACACCAATATTTTTCTTTTAAGAATATATGTTTAATTTATAAAGAAAAGGAAAAATATGTTTTAGTAAGTTACTTTTGTATAAGAAAAAAAGTTAAAGTTTTCCAACGCTGGAAACATTTTTTTTTTGAAATTTTTTAATTTTTTTTTATTTGAAATACCAATTTTATTCGTGGTGAAGTATAAAATAAGTTCATTTAATAAAAATAATTAAAAAATTAGTTTAAGGTAGTTAATTGTATATATCACAAAAATCGTAGGTTTTCCAACCCTGGAATCATCCTTTTTGTTTTTCTGATTTCTAACATCAATTTCTTTCTTTTAAGAACATTAGATATGCTTAACTTATAGAAAAAAAAGGAAAAATTTGTTTTAGTAAGTTACTTTTGTATAAAAAAAAAATTAAGGTTTTCCAACCCTGGAAACATCTTATTAATTTTTTGAAGTTTAATTTTTTATTTCAAATACCAATTTTATTCGTGGTGAAGTATAAAATAAGTTTATTTAATAAAAATAATTAAAAAATTAGTTTAAGGTAGTTAATTGTATATATCACAAAAATCGTAGGTTTTCCAACCCTGGAATCATCCTTTTTGTTTTTCTGGTTTCTTACATCAATCTCCTTCTTTTAAGAACATTACATATGTTTAGGTTATAGAAAAAAAGGAAAAATTTGTTTTAGTAAGTTACTTTTGCATAACAAAAAAAGTTAAGGTTTTCCAACCCTGGAAACGTCTTTTTAATTTTTTTAATTTTTTTTTAATTTTTTTTTAGTTAGAAATACCAATTTTATTCATACTGAAGTATAAAATAAGTTTATTTAATAAAAAATTATTAAAAACTAATTTTCGGTAGTTATTTTGTATGGCAAAATGAAGTTTAAGTCTCCCAGCTCTGAAACCCTCTGCTCGATTTTGCTTATTTTCAATACCAATCTTATTTCGACCATTTCTGATCCACCAGTCCAAGAACGAAGTCTCTAGCTTTTCTGAGAGCTTCGGAAAACCGATTTCACGTACAGACAGACGGACAGACGGACATCGCTTATTCGTCTTCCCTATGCATAAGGATCCAGAATATATATACTTTATGGCTCCCTTATTAATATTCTGGAAATTACAAACGGAATGACATACCTATATATTCCCTTTTACCATTTTTTGGTAAAGGGTATAAAAAAAACCAAAAAAAAAAAAATCTGAGGAACTTGACCCAGGTGTTAACGACATATCGAACTAAAAAGCAAAAAGATAATCAGACCTAGAGCTTGAAAAAATAGTTTAATTGAACAGTACAAATTAAGATATACTCATTCTCTTTCCTCTGTTGTCCAGTTAGCTGCTCCTTTTATAAGTGATATGTCAGCCTGTATTACGCTTCTTTGGTCTTGTCTGACTAAGATCCGCCCCCATAGCACTCAAGCTCGCTCTCGTGATGATAGGACGTTCATTAGAAATCCAGAGCAAATCATTTATCAAGCAGAGGTATAGGTGAGGAGCAATCAATGTGTTCCATTGAAGCATTTTTTTACACACCTGCTGCCTCAAGTCTGATCACAGAGTTCATGGCCTTTCTTTTATGTGTCTATGTCTAGTGCAGTCCACTATACTATATTTTTATTTCTAGGTTTTCCCTATGACGCTTCTACAGGGTGGGCCAAAAGAAACCAAGGGGTGTAAAAGTTTAATAACTTTTTTGTTTATTAACTTTTTTTTATTTTTTCTTTCAGATTATATAATATACAAAATGGAAATTTTTTTACACTAAGTATGAAAAATGATGTCTCTTAAATGACCACCGTTTTCAGCTTCGCACTGATGGGCTCTTTTTAGAGCATTTTCCATAACATCTTTCAAAACTTGTGGCTGTAGCGTTCGAATTTCTGCAACAATGTTTGCCTTGAGTTCAAGGATTGTCTCTGGCTTGTTCACATACACTCGCTCCTTCAAAAAACCCCAAAGAAAATAGTCGGGTGCTGTCAAATCTGGCGATCGCGCTGGCCAAATAATTTCCGAATTTCGAGAAATTATTCGCTCTCCAAAAATTTGACTTAAAAGTGCCATTGTGTCTCGGGCAGTATGGGCAGTGGCTCCGTCCTGCTGAAACCACATACCAGGTCTGTTTTCAAGAGCAGGACGTAAAAAATTTTCTATCATAAACCGATACCGCTCTCCATTTACGGTTACAGCACTTCCATCTTCATTCTCGAAGAAGTAGGGCCCAATGATATTTTCAGATGTGATCCCACACCATACTGTACACCTGATGGGGTGCAATTGGCGCTGATGAAAGGCTCTTGGATTTTGAGAACCCCAGAACCTACAGTTCTGCTTATTAACAAAGCCATTCAAATGAAAATGAGCTTCATCACTCATAATCAAATTTTCAATAAAGTTGATTTCATAAAATTTTATTGTTCTGGTTCTCTGTTCAGTTGTGAACCTCTCCATTATAAATTCTCCAAGTGTTGTCTATATAATCTGAAAGAAAAAATAAAAAAAATTAATAAACAAAAAAGTTATTAAACTTTTACACCCCTTGTATTCTTTTGGCCCACCCTGTACATACCTATATGACCAGGACGGGCTTATTCTCCCTTGACTGGATGTCTATATATATGCTCTTTCGCATTGTGAGTTCTGTTGCATTTAGGATTGTAATTGGAAAAGGCGATATTTTATATTTTATTGTGAAGAGTACGACCTCTGTTTCATGAAGATTTACAATGAGGCCATTTTCGGTACCCCACCTGCCGATGGTTCTCAGTGAAGCCTGAAGAGACTGTGAGAAATTATCCGGGTATTTGCCAGCAAACTTAAATTGCAATTTCTTCACCTTATTTTCATTATCGAAGTTCTTTCTTCTTTTGAGTTCATTTCATTTTCGATCGTTTATATGCTGCAGGATTGTCAAGTAAAATTCTTTTTTGTATTCTTTTTTGTGATTAATCTCTTAAATGTTTATTTATTCATTTATACTGTACAGTGTACAAGTTAAATTTGTAAAACATTGTTGCACAAAGATGGGCAGAGTGACTAGACAATATGGCCATGATGTTATTAATTGCATTCTTAAAAATGTCTTTGTAACTTCCCAGCAAAAAAATGCATGCAAAAGAAATAGGTAACGCATGGGTTCTACTGCAAATGAATTGATTCAATTTAGGTGCAGAACAAATGCTTTTAACACAGAGGTATCATTGTCAGCATGGGTTCACATAAGGGGGATCGATTATTCGACTTTTTCCAGAAACCGGTTTTCGAATAGTTCGAATATTTGAAATTATGAAAAACCCGGTTTCGGTTTTTACAACTCAGGAAACACTGGTCAACCGGTTTTTTAAGTAAGAAAATTATTATACAACACGTTTGATTTTACATTGATTTACTAAAAAAAAGAGTTAACAGTTCATATCAATATCTGCTATATATATAAAACCGTAGTGTGTGTTTGTTCCTAACGCATGATCTCTGGAATTATAAGAGCTGTGGAGCTGAAATTTTCAATACAGGTTCGAGTCAATACAAGGTAGGTTTTCGTTTTGTTTTTGATCCAACAAGTGACCATAGGGTGGAGTACTGTGGAGTTAAAAGAAATAAATGATTGAGGGTATGACAACGTTTCCCCGGCTCAGCTAGTGTACTATAAAACAACACAAAAAATAAAGGTAAAACATAAAAATTAACTTCATATACTTATGTGTCAGTTCTCGTTATATATTCATAGTAAACAGACGTCTTAACGGAGTTCTTACATACAAAAAAACCTATCAAAAAATATTGGGAATACATATTAACTAGGGTTTGCCAAAAACCGTGGAAATTAGAAAATCGCGGTTTCCGTTTTTAAGCTACTAAAACCGGTCGGTTTCGGTTTTAAAAATATGCATGTATATAAATAGGTATGTATGTATGCTGAAAAGATAAATGATGATTTCAAAATAATCATCCATATCGTGAAAAACAAATGGAATTTTTCTTCAAGTGAAATTTTCATTCCCCTCGAAGAGAAAAATGCTATCTTGAATGTTATCTATTTCCCCGCTATCATTTCACTTGAATGTAAAAAAAGAATAATTTTTGTAAAGCTTAAAAATTAATTAAAAATCCGACATTAGTTTAATAAAAAAATCACAAAAATTTTATGTTATAAATTAACTTTATTTAACTTTAAAGTTGTACTCATGGAGGCGCTTCTGTTGATTTAACTATTTTTTCATTAAGTATACCACCGTGGTGCACCACCAAGAGATTTAATGTCTGTGAACCAAAGAGATTCATACTCTATGAAAAAATGTGTTGTAGGAAATTATTGTCAACAATCGTAAGCTTTACATACTAATCTTGTCCCAAAAATGAATAGTTTTAACTTCTTATATATAATTCGAAGAAAAATATCGAAATTATTAGATGTAATAATTCACTTCGCCTGCAAAAATAAAGTGAACAAAACCAAGGGAAAAGTGAAAAAATTCACATGAAAAATATTCTGCCTTGTCGTGGTTGGCGTATTTCAAATACGACATCGAATGTTTGGTAATAGATTAAAGAAGACAGTTTTTCTTTAATCTATTGCCAAACAGTCGTAGTCGAATTTGAAATACGCCAACCACGACAAAGCAGATTATTCATGATAAGGGGAACCAAAAAAGGGAAAACAATTCTGGTAAAAATTTTTCGAGGGAAAAAATTTCTACTATAGGGGTGATAGAGTTTCTCTGCTTTGTATTCAATTTAGGTACTTATATTAGAAAAGGAACATTTAGTAGTAAGTATGTGTATAAAAAGCTTAAGAATAAAAGATTTATATTTAATTATCCAAGTAATGAAATTTCAGAAACGTTAAAGCGTTCAATGTAGAGTCGTTTAAACTAAATCTTATTTTTGTGCAGAAGTTACCAGCGACAGAAAACACTCTTTCACTTTCAGTGTTATTGCCTTGTGAAGCAATAATATGTTGGTTGTTTTGTTGTTCGTTTTTTTTTATAAAGTACAAATTCTTGTCGTAGAACGTTAAAATTATCGTCCTTTTGCTTTACATCTGCCAGAGATTTTTTGATAACAGATTACAATTCTTCCTACAAAGAATTGTTATAATTTTCTTAAAATTTTAAAATTTTTTTTCCTTTAATTGTTACAGAATGCTTATGAATACAAAAGTCTTCAATGTAAAGTACATTTGCTGTATTTTTAAACATGATAATAATGTTAAAGTAAAATTTAAAAACGGATGCTTTTTTTGTCGGTTTCGGTTTCGCTTTTTATGGGTTAAAAACCGCGGTTTCGGTTTCGGTTAAAACCGAATGGCAATCCCTAATATTAACAACCTTGATAAATAAGCTTTAATTGAATTGCTAATATTTTTTATATAATATCAGTAACAAAAACAAAACAACAACCGCAAACAAAAAAACACAAACAAAGTGCCCTTGAGGAATACTTTATATGAGTACCTCAAAAACAAATAATTGTGGAATGAGTTATAACAGCAGAAATGTCTATGTTGTCTATGTTACTGTGAGTTCTGAAGCTCTCAATGAAAACAACAAAAATAAAAAATCTGATGATAGGCTTACTGTGAGTTCTGAAGATCTTAATAAAAATAAAAAATCTGAGGACAGAATTTTTTTAACGGTAAAACCACTTTTTCGTGGTAAACTTCGCTTTGTCCAATGCCAACTAGTGATTCGTTATCATTACCCTTGCATAGTACTTCTTCATTTAAGCCAGTAATATCATCTGCTTCGGGCTTGCACGCAAAGAAAAATATGGTTGAAATAACCATAATCAAACAGCAACATACTATGATTGAATTATATGGTTGCAGTTAAATTATATTATTGTTAATAAAAAAGCAAACTTTAATTATATTATTATCTGAGTTAATAATAATATTATTTACAAGAACAATTGACTTTGTTGTACCTAATCTTATTATTGTTAATATGACAACACTATTGTAAGATGTGACTAAAATATAATTGAGACTCACCATACCATGATCTAATATTATATTAATATTATTAAATACGACCACAGTATTATTTAATGTAATAATACTATTTTGTTTTTTAATCATATTTTTATTGTAGAAACAGCTGTGCGTTAAATTCGAAATAAAAATAAATTAATATTATTGACATAAAATTTATATATAGAAATGTATACTTACACGACATACAGACATGTCTGTATAAAGAGATACATAAATGTTTATATATTTTTATTGATCTACCCTTTTGTTTATACTTTATTAATTTATTTATTTATTTAACTCCACCCGTGCACTACCGATAGCTTACAAACGAAAAACCGAACTGACAGATGTTTCTGAAAAAGATTTTTTTAAAAACTTAAAATAGTATAGTTTTGGATAACAGTATATTGTTATTTACATCATATTATTTTTAAATAATAATACAAATTATGTTATAGTCATAAATTTTTAACAAAACTTTATTGTTAAACTCTAACCATATAACACTTTTTTATGGATGTGATAATGTAATTATTAAATTCAAACATTACTCTGTTTATCGTAACGAGATAAATGTTTAAAGTAACAATAACTAGTTTTCAACGACCACACATTTGTTTCAGAGAACATAATATTGTTTTCTCAACCATTCTACAACCATATCTTTTCTTTGAGTGTGTGTTCATCATTTAACCAAGTTGTCACTTTAGATAACCGTAGCCAAAAACCCAAGGTTCAAGTCGGGATGGACATATATATAACTGTTGTAAAGCGTGGGCGCAGCCCAAATTCTTCAAAAATTTCATTTGCTCCAAAGTTATCTAGGGATAACAGCGCATGCTCTACAAATCGTCAAAACCGTTTTAAAATATTGCAAGATGAAAACGACAAACCTGATGTATCTTCGAACAAAACGTCCAAACCACCACCAATATGTCTGAGAGAGAAAAATTCAAACGCTACGGAATTCAACTATGGGGCACTGCTTCAGCTTCAAATATTTAGAGAATCCAACGAAGGCAAAACAAAATTTTTCGTATGATAACATCGGCTCCATGGTACATCAAAAATTCAAATATACATCGTGATTTGAATATGCCACTAGTGATTGAAGAAATTGCAAAATACGCAGGCAAATATTTAACAAAACTCGAATCACATCCTAATCCGCTTGCTCGTAATATTTTGAACTTTACTGGACACATCCGCCTAAAAAAGAGGGACACAAGGGCTCTTATACTCAACACTCCAGATGGGACTACTTGAAAATACGTTTTTTTTCCTTTTTGATTATCACTACTTATGTATTATTTATAACTATCACTAAGTTTATGTCCGACAGTGGTCGGACCTAATAATTATATTTTAGATTTAAGATTTGAATACTTATTGCACTATGTGACAGTTTTTTGACCAAATGTATCTGATACCCAATCCTAACGTAAAATGGTTCGCTGAATCCGAATATGAAGTCAAAATCGTCGAAAGTAGAACAGTTTTTGAGGTATTTTTTTTAATGCATGTACAGGGTGTTTTTTTTAGAGGTATAGAACTTCGAATTGAAATAAAACACAAGAAAATCGTTTTAATGTCCATCAATTTGGCTTTATAATATAATTTTATGCCATTAATGTTTAAATATGATTTCGGGCATGTGGCCGCCGCGGCTGGCTCGAATAAAGCCAATTCTACAGGTCCAATTTTCAAACACTTTTTCGAGCATATGGGGCCGTATGTTGGCAATAACGCCACGAATGTTGGCTTCCAAGTCCCCTAACGTTTCTGGTTTGTTGGCGTAGACGAGCGACTTCACATATCCCCAAAGAAAATAATCCAATGGTGTCAAATCACACGATATTGGTGGCCAATTGACAGGTCCATTCCACGAAATTATGCGCTCATCGAATGTTTCCTTCAATAAATCGATTGTGACGTGCGCTGTGTGGCATGTAGCGCCGTCTTGTTGGAACCACAACTCATCCACATTCATGCCATCCAATTCGGGAACAAAATAGTCGGTTATCATGGCTCTATACCGGTCTCCATTAACGGTAACTGACTCTCCAGCATTATTTCGGAAGAAGTATGGCCCAATGACTCCACCAGCCCATAGAGCACACCAAACAGTCAGTTTTTGTGGATGTAATGGCGTCTCAAGGGTCTCATGTGGATTCTCTTCACTCCAAATTCTTCAATTTTGCTTGTTGACGTAGCCATTCAACCAAAAATGAGCCTCATCACTGAACAAAATTTTGCGATGAAAATCAGCATCGAGATCAATCTCATTTTCGGCCCATACACCAAAATCACGACGCATTGCATGGTCTCGCGGCTTTAATTCTTGCACAAGCTGGATCTTGTAAGGTCGCAAGCCAAGATCTTTGCGCAAAATCTTCCATAAAGTTGATGGACAAAGCTCCAATTGCTGTGCACGGTGGCGAATCGATTCATTCGGGTCCTCTTCAACACTTTGCTCTACAGCGGCAATTGTTTCTTCGGTGCGCACTGCTCGACGTCTCTGCGGATGCGTATTATCACATAGAGTAAACGTAGTGCGAAAACGATCCATGGTTAACCGAATTAATTGCTCTGATGGACGATTATGTCGACCATAAAATGGACGGAGCTTGCGGTAAACTTCGCGAACTGAACCATTATTTTCGAAATAAATTTGCACGGTTTGCAAGCGTTGTTCTTTTGTCAACCTGTTCATGATGAAATGGCAAACCAAACTAAATATTAATCACTTGACAGCTGACAAAATGGCCGCCAGTTAAAAAAGTGATGCCAACTTAAAGTTCTATACCTCAATAAAAAACACCCATTATTTATTTATTGTATCTTCATATATGAACTAACAATAAGTATTCAAATCTTAAATCTATAAAAAAAATTATTAGGCCCGACCAGTGTCGGACATAAACTTAGTGGTAGTTATAAATAATACATTAGTAGTGATAATAAAAAAAAGGGGGGGGAGGGAAGTATTTTCAAGTAGTCCCATCTGGAGTGTTAGGTATAAGAGCCCGTGTGTCCCTCTTTTTTAAGCGGACGTGTCCAGTAAAGTTCAAAATATTACGAGCAAGCGGATTAGGATGTGATTCGAGTTTTGTTAAATATTTGCCTGCGTATTTTGCAATTTCTTCAGTCACTAGTGGCATATTTAAATCACGATGTAGAATAGAATTTTGGATGTACCATGGAGCCGATGTTATTAACCGTAAAATTTTGTTTTGCCTTCGTTGGATTCTCTCGACATTGGAAGCTGAAGCAGTGCCCCATAACTGAATTCCGTAGCGCCATATTGGCTTCAAAAGCGACTTGTATAATAAAAGTTTGCAGACTAGGCTGAGTGTTGAGTTTCTGCCAATCAACCAATATATTTGAGTTAACTTAAGTTTCATCTGAGTTAACTTAGAGTCAATATGATGTTTCCATGTAAGTCTTTGATCAAGGTGTATACCAATGTATTTCACTTGGGAATGTTGAGGAATATTTTGATTGTTGATTCCAATGGGGGAGCAAGTATCTCTTCTTAAGATGAACGTTATATGGACACACTTTTTTCATTGACTTTAATTCTCCATAAGTTCAACCATATTTCCAGCTGAGTGATATGTTCCTGGAGATTGCGGGATGCCTCATAAGGGTTTTCGTGCACACTCATACAGGCTGTATCATCGGCAAAAGTAGAAATATGGATATTATTGCTCACAGGCAAATCACAAGTATATATTACATACAAGACAGGACCCAGAATACTACCCTGGGGCACACCAGAAGATATAGATTCGGGCACACTCGTGAACTCTCGTTCCACAACAGTGAAATTCCTATCAATAATATAACTTTCCAAAAGCTTTTGAATGTTTATTGGCAGATATGTCTTCAATTTTAAAACTAGGGCTTCGTGCCATACTTTATCAAACGCCTGAGAAACATCAATAAAGAGAGCAGAACAATACTTCTTTTCTTCAAATGTTCTTCTTACAACTTGGACCAGTCTATGCGTTTGTTCAATCGTGCTGTGCTGACTTCTAAAGCCAAATTGATGGTCCGGGATGCACCCATTATCAGTTAAAATTTTGGACAATTTAGTCATGAGCAGCTTTTCGAAAAGCTTTGAGATTGTAGATAGTAAACTTATAGGCCTATATGACTCAGTCTTGGTAAGATCTTTGCCCGCCTTTGGAATCATTTTGATCTTGGCCAGTTTCCACTTATGTGGAAAATACTGCATTCTTAAAATAGCATTAAAAGTAAATAGCAGGATTCTTATTGCAATATGAGGCAAGTTCATGAGCATTTTGTTACTAATGCCATCAATACCTGGAGCTTTCTTCGGGTTGAGTTCAGCAATTACTTTTTGTACTTCACGCATCTTAAACCTTAAGGGACGAGGGGGTAGAGAAACTACACACGGTAAATCAGCAGCACCCGTACATGAATTGGGAGTGAATACAGATTTTAAATGCTCAGAAAATAAGTTACCTTTCTCACTATCACTTCTTGCCCAGCCTCCGGTCGCAGTACGCAATGGTGATTTAAGATCAACGGGTCGTTTAAGATTTCTAGTAGCGCGCCATAAAGAGTAATTAGATGCGGACGTTACATCAAGACCTTCTAAATACTTTTCCAGTAGTGCAGTTTTTTCCGACGATAGCAGCTCTTTGAGTCGTTTAGTACATTCTTTAAGTCTGATTTTATTTAGGGGTGATCTGTGTTGTTGCCATTCTCTTCTAGCTCTCCTTTTTTCACATACAAGACGTTCAATTTCCGTAGAATAAATTCTGTTAAAGCCGGTCTGCGGATAGGAGGTAGTGGCGTGTTCAGCAGCCTGTTTAATATTTTCGTTAAGATTGGCAATGTTAAATTCAATATCATCGCATGATCTAAGCTGAATGTTTTCTACGCAGTGACTACTAAGATATTTTTTGAATGCCAGCCAGTTGATTCCATTAATCATCTTCACATATGAGTTAGTTAAATCACTCCTTAGTGGGTTGAAAATTGTAACTATTGTTGGAGAGTGATCGGAGGACAGATCTAGAGAGGCCTCTACATGAATTAAGTCCCTATGAATATTTTTCGTGACGGCAAAATCTATAACATCTGGAATTTTTCTTACGTCAGTAGGCCAGTAAGTAGGCTCCCCACTCGAAATGACATCTAAGCCCATTTTTGAAATTGTATTGAACAAGGCTCGACCTCTAGGTGTAACAAGACGCGATCCCCAGTACGTATGTTTTGCATTGTAGTCACCAGCTGCCACGAAACGGGTCCTTTGTATCATATAAAGTGTAACCATTTCTTTTAAATAAGCTTCTTGAGGTTAAATGAGTCTCAGAAACCAACGTTATATCAATAGTTTTTTCCATGAGGAAGTGCTCAAGTTCATTTTTATGTTGGCGAATGCCGTTTGCGTTCCAGACACATATTTTTAACGTGTTCATGGTTTATTAACTAATGCTTGAAGCTCTCAATGAAAACAACAAAAATAAAAAATCTGATGATAGGCTTACTGTGAGTTCTGAAGATCTTAATAAAAATAAAAAATCTGAGGACAGAATTTTTTTAACGGTAAAACCACTTTTTCGTGGTAAACTTCGCTTTGTCCAATGCCAACTAGTGATTCGTTATCATTACCCTTGCATAGTACTTCTTCTTTGAAGCCAGTAATATCATCTGCTTCGGGCTTGCACGCAAAGAAAAAATATGGTTGAAATAACCATAATCAAACAGCAACATACTATGATTGAATTATATGGTTGCAGTTAAATTATATTATTGTTAATAAAAAAGCAAACTTTAATTATATTATTATCTGAGTTAATAATAATATTATCTACAAGAACAATTGACTTTGTTGTACCTAATCTTATTATTGTTAATATGACAACACTATTGTAAGATGTGACTAAAATATAATTGAGACTCACCATAACATGATCTAATATTATATTAATATTGTTAAATACGACCACAGTATTATTTAATGTAATAATACTATTTTGTTTTTTAATCATATTTTTATTGTAGAAACAGCTGTGCGTTAAATTCGAAATAAAAATAAATTAATATTATATATTTTTATTGATCTACCCTTTTGTTTATACTTTATTAATTTATTTATTTATTTAACTCCACCCGTGCACTACCGATAGCTTACAAACGAAAAACCGAACTGACAGATGTTTCTGAAAAAGATTTTTTTAAAAACTTAAAATAGTATAGTTTTGGATAACAGTATATTGTTATTTACATCATATTATTTTTAAATAATAATACAAATTATGTTATAGTCATAAATTTTTAACAAAACTTTATTGTTAAACTCTAACCATATAACACTTTTTTATGGATGTGATAATGTAATTATTAAATTCAAACATTACTCTGTTTATCGTAACGAGATAAATGTTTAAAGTAACAATAACTAGTTTTCAACGACCACACATTTGTTTCAGAGAACATAATATTGTTTTCTCAACCATTCTACAACCATATCTTTTCTTTGAGTGTGTGTTCATCATTTAACCAAGTTGTCACTTTAGATAACCGTAGCCAAAAACCCAAGGTTCAAGTCGGGATGGACATATATATAACTGTTGTAAAGCGTGGGCGCAGCCCAAATTCTTCAAAAATTTCATTTGCTCCAAAGTTATCTAGGGATAACAGCGCATGCTCTACAAATCGTCAAAACCGTTTTAAAATATTGCAAGATGAAAACGACAAACCTGATGTATCTTCGAACAAAACGTCCAAACCACCACCAATATGTCTGAGAGAGAAAAATTCAAACGCTACGGAATTCAACTATGGGGCACTGCTTCAGCTTCAAATATTTAGAGAATCCAACGAAGGCAAAACAAAATTTTTCGTATGATAACATCGGCTCCATGGTACATCAAAAATTCAAATATACATCGTGATTTGAATATGCCACTAGTGATTGAAGAAATTGCAAAATACGCAGGCAAATATTTAACAAAACTCGAATCACATCCTAATCCGCTTGCTCGTAATATTTTGAACTTTACTGGACACATCCGCCTAAAAAAGAGGGACACAAGGGCTCTTATACTCAACACTCCAGATGGGACTACTTGAAAATACGTTTTTTTTTCCTTTTTGATTATCACTACTTATGTATTATTTATAACTATCACTAAGTTTATGTCCGACAGTGGTCGGACCTAATAATTATATTTTAGATTTAAGATTTGAATACTTATTGCACTATGTGACAGTTTTTTGACCAAATGTATCTGATACCCAATCCTAATGTAAAATGGTTCGCTGAATCCGAATATGAAGTCAAAATCGTCGAAAGTAGAACAGTTTTTGAGATATTTTTTTTTAATGCATGTACAGGGTGTTTTTTTAGAGGTATAGAACTTCGAATTGAAATAAAACGCAAGAAAATCGTTTTAATGTCCATCAATTTGGCTTTATAATATAATTTTATGCCATTAATGTTTAAATATGATTTCGGGCATGTGGCCGCCGCGGCTGGCTCGAATAAAGCCAATTCTACAGGTCCAATTTTTAAACACTTTTTCGAGCATATGGGGCCGTATGTTGGCAATAACGCCACGAATGTTGACTTCCAAGTCCCCTAACGTTTCTGGTTTGTTGGCGTAGACGAGCGACTTCACATATCCCCAAAGAAAATAATCCAATGGTGTCAAATCACACGATCTTGGTGGCCAATTGACAGGTCCATTCCACGAAATTATGCGCTCATCGAATGTTTCCTTCAATAAATCGATTGTGACGTGCGCTGTGTGGCATGTAGCGCCGTCTTGTTGGAACCACAACTCATCCACATTCATGCCATCCAATTCGGGAACAAAATAGTCGGTTATCATGGCTCTATACCGGTCTCCATTAACGGTAACTGACTCTCCAGCATTATTTCGGAAGAAGTATGGCCCAATGACTCCACCAGCCCATAGAGCACACCAAACAGTAAGTTTTTGTGGATGTAATGGCGTCTCAAGGGTCTCATGTGGATTCTCTTCACTCCAAATGCTTCAATTTTGCTTGTTGACGTAGCCATTCAACCAAAAATGAGCCTCATCACTGAACAAAATTTTGCGATGAAAATCAGCATCGAGATCAATCTCATTTTCGGCCCATACACCAAAATCACGACGCATTGCATGGTCTCGCGGCTTTAATTCTTGCACAAGCTGGATCTTGTAAGGTCGCAAGCCAAGATCTTTGCGCAAAATCTTCCATAAAGTTGATGGACAAAGCTCCAATTGCTGTGCACGGTGGCGAATCGATTCATTCGGGTCCTCTTCAACACTTTGCTCTACAGCGGCAATTGTTTCTTCGGTGCGCACTGCTCGACGTCTCTGCGGATGCGTATTATCATATAGAGTAAACGTAGTGCGAAAACGATCCATGGTTAACCGAATTAATTGCTCTGATGGACGATTATGTCGACCATAAAATGGACGGAGCTTGCGGTAAACTTCGCGAACTGAACCATTATTTTCGAAATAAATTTGCACGGTTTGCAAGCGTTGTTCTTTTGTCAACTTGTTCATGATGAAATGGCAAACCAAACTAAATATTAATCACTTGACAGCTGACAAAATGGCCGCCAGTTAAAAAAGTGATGCCAACTTAAAGTTCTATACCTCAATAAAAAACACCCATTATTTATTTATTGTATCTTCATATATGAACTAACAATAAGTATTCAAATCTTAAATCTATAAAAAAAATTATTAGGCCCGACCAGTGTCGGACATAAACTTAGTGGTAGTTATAAATAATACATTAGTAGTGATAATAAAAAAAAGGGGGGGGGGAAGTATTTTCAAGTAGTCCCATCTGGAGTGTTAGGTATAAGAGCCCATGTGTCCCTCTTTTTTAAGCGGACGTGTCCAGTAAAGTTCAAAATATTACGAGCAAGCGGATTAGGATGTGATTCGAGTTTTGTTAAATATTTGCCTGCGTATTTTGCAATTTCTTCAGTCACTAGTGGCATATTTAAATCACGATGTAGAATAGAATTTTGGATGTACCATGGAGCCGATGTTATTAACCGTAAAATTTTGTTTTGCCTTCGTTGGATTCTCTCGACATTGGAAGCTGAAGCAGTGCCCCATAACTGAATTCCGTAGCGCCATATTGGCTTCAAAAGCGACTTGTATAATAAAAGTTTGCAGACTAGGCTGAGTGTTGAGTTTCTGCCAATCAACCAATATATTTGAGTTAACTTAAGTTTCATCTGAGTTAACTTAGAGTCAATATGATGTTTCCATGTAAGTCTTCGATCAAGGTGTATACCAAGGTATTTCACTTGGGAATGTTGAGGAATATTTTGATTGTTGATTCCAATGGGGGAGCAAGTATCTCTTCTTAGGGTGAACGTTATATGGACACACTTTTGTTCATTGACTTTAATTCTCCATAAGTTCAACCATATTTCCAGCTGAGTGATATGTTCCTGGAGATTGCGGGATGCCTCATAAGGGTTTTCGTGCACACTCATACAGGCTGTATCATCGGCAAAAGTAGAAATATGGATATTATTGCTCACAGGCAAATCACAAGTATATATTACATACAAGACAGGACCCAGAATACTACCCTGGGGCACACCAGAAGATATAGATTCGGGCACACTCGTGAACTCTCGTTCCACAACAGTGAAATTCCTATCAATAATATAACTTTCCAAAAGCTTTTGAATGTTTATTGGCAGATATGTCTTCAATTTTAAAACTAGGCCTTCGTGCCATACTTTATCAAACGCCTGAGAAACATCAATAAAGAGAGCAGAACAATACTTCTTTTCTTCAAATGTTCTTCTTACAACTTGGACCAGTCTATGCGTTTGTTCAATCGTGCTGTGCTGACTTCTAAAGCCAAATTGATGGTCCGGGATGCACCCATTATCAGTTAAAATTTTGGACAATTTAGTCATGAGCAGCTTTTCGAAAAGCTTTGAGATTGTAGATAGTAAACTTATAGGCCTATATGACTCAGTCTTGGTAAGATCTTTGCCCGCCTTTGGAATCATTTTGATCTTGGCCAGTTTCCACTTATGTGGAAAATACTGCATTCTTAAAATAGCATTAAAAGTAAATAGCAGGATTCTTATTGCAATATGAGGCAAGTTCATGAGCATTTTGTTACTAATGCCATCAATACCTGGAGCTTTCTTCGGGTTGAGTTCAGCAATTACTTTTTGTACTTCACGCATCTTAAACCTTAAGGGACGAGGGGGTAGAGAAACTACACACGGTAAATCAGCAGCACCCGTACATGAATTGGGAGTGAATACAGATTTTAAATGCTCAGAAAATAAGTTACCTTTCTCACTATCACTTCTTGCCCAGCCTCCGGTCGCAGTACGCAATGGTGATTTAAGATCAACGGGTCGTTTAAGATTTCTAGTAGCGCGCCATAAAGAGTAATTAGATGCGGACGTTACATCAAGACCTTCTAAATACTTTTCCAGTAGTGCAATTTTTTCCGACGATAGCAGCTCTTTGAGTCGTTTAGTACATTCTTTAAGTCTGATTTTATTTAGGGGTGATCTGTGTTGTTGCCATTCTCTTCTAGCTCTCCTTTTTTCACATACAAGATGTTCAATTTCCGTAGAATAAATTCTGTTAAAGCCGGTCTGCGGATAGGAGGTAGTGGCGTGTTCAGCAGCCTGTTTAATATTTTCGTTAAGATTGGCAATGTTAAATTCAATATCATCGCATGATCTAAGCTGAATGTTTTCTACGCAGTGACTACTAAGATATTTTTTGAATACCAGCCAGTTGATTCCATTAATCATCTTCACATATGAGTTAGTTAAATCACTCCTTAGTGGGTTGAAAATTGTAACTATTGTTGGAGAGTGATCGGAGGACAGATCTAGAGAGGCCTCTACATGAATTAAGTCCCTATGAATATTTTTCGTGACGGCAAAATCTATAACATCTGGAATTTTTCTTACGTCAGTAGGCCAGTAAGTAGTCTCCCCACTCGAAATGACATCTAAGCCCATTTTTGAAATTGTATTGAACAAGGCTCGACCTCTAGGTGTAACAAGACGCGATCCCCAGTACGTATGTTTTGCATTATAGTCACCAGCTGCCACGAAACAAGATCCAAGCGATTTGTAGAACTTCTCATACTGATCTTCGGTAACTGAAAATCTGGGAGGTGAGTAAATTGATGATATCACGAAATTCGCACAAAAATTTTCTAAAAAAATATTCGTTGCTTGCAAATATTCTTCACTAACGTTGTCAAGGACATAGTGCTTGAGTCTTGACTTAATCAGAATTGCTGATCCACCACATGCTCTCTCTCTCGGGTCCTTTGTATCATATAAAGTGTAACCATTTATTTTAAATAAGCTTCTTGAGGTTAAATGAGTCTCAGAAACCAACATTATATCAATATTTTTTTCCATGAGGAAGTGCTCAAGTTCATTTTTATGTTGGCGAATGCCGTTTGCGTTCCAGAAACATATTTTTAACGTGTTCATGGTTTATTAACTAATGCTTGAAGCAGTGTATTCTGCATTCGCAGCATTTCTTGCATCATACTTGTCATATTTGTAGTAAAGTTGTTTATAGTTAGCACCAGATTCTCAATAGTAGCTTCAAGGCGACTAAAGTTAAAGCTTGAGTTTGAATTCGTTGAATTATTTGGCGGTGGAACATTTTGCGTGGGAATTGAACTAGTCTTAGCAGCATCAGCATACGATACACGTGAAGTAACTGGTTGGCTGATTTGAGCAAAAGTGTCGGAGTTCGCGTTTACTTGTAGAGCTGGAGTTAACTTGGGTTTTTGACCCATAGCCTGTTTAACGAAAGAAAATACAGGGCACCCTCTATAGTTAGCTGTGTGATTACCTCCACAATTACTACATTTTTTTTCTGCTTGATCTTTTGGCTTAGTGCAGCTAGCAGTACCATGCAATTCACCGCAGATAACACACACTGTAGGTAACTTGCAGTAAGTTTTCGTATGGCCATATTCTTGGCAATTATGGCACTGTACGGGACCTGAACGCTAACGTGAGTAGTAGTGAATTGGGGTTCCTGTGGCAATTAAAATTGTTAAATTGTTGGTGAAATTGTTAAATTTGGGTAATTAAAATTTGAAAATTGTTAAATTCTTGGAAATTTGTGTTTTTTTGTTTACATAAGGAGTTTTTTGTTTACATTAGGAGTTTTTGTTTACATTAAGTGTATGTCTGTCTGTCGGTCTGTCTGTCTGCCTGCCTGACCGTGGGAAGTTTGTGTGTGGAATATTTTGTGTGAATGTATTAAGGCGGTTCATAGTTTGGCGGTTTTTATGTGTTTATGTGACGACGGGGAAAATCATGAAAATGGTTTTTTCAAATGCCGACGGCAAAACATGATTGTTATCTTTTTCAAATGCCGACGGCAAAACATGATTATTATTTTTCGTAATGCCTACGGCAATGCATGATCATTTTTCCTAATGCCTACGGCAATGCATGATATTTTTTTCAAATGCCGACGGCAAAACATGATTATTATTTTTTTCAAATGCCGACGGCAAAACATGATTATTATTTTTCGTAATGCCTACGGCATGCATGATAATTTTTCCTAATGCTGACGGAAAATCATCTAATGATTTTTCCTAATGCCGAAGGCAAAACATGATAATTTTTCCTAATGCCGACGGCAATGCATGATAATTTTTCCTAATGCCGAAGGCAAAACATGATAATTATTTTTTTCAAATGCCGACGGCAAAACATGATTATTATTTTTTTCCTAATGCCGACGGCAAAACGTGAAAGTTATTTTTTCAAATGCTAATGTAGGTTTTGCTAGACTGTGGGAATTTAAGGCTGACCGTGATTTGAGTGGGCGGCGTTGTTGCCGTAATATGTAACCATAGGAATTTGTGGATGTGTCTGTCTGTCTGTGAGAATTTAGGTGATGGTTTGATTGGCAGGGGGCGGGGTGTAGTAGAGCTAGATCAATTGCATGTATATATGTGTGTGTGTGTGTGTGTGTGTGTGTGTGTATATGTGTGTGTGTGTACGTTTGTAGGAATTTCTATAGGAGCTTAAGGCTGATTGCGATTTATGAGGGGCGAGGTGTACTAGTAATATGTAACCGAGGGAGTCTGTCTGTTTGTATTTCTGTAGGAGTTTAAGGCTGACCATGATTTGGGTGGGCAGGGTTGTTGACGTAATATGTATCCATGGGGATTTGTGGATGTGTCTGTCTATAGTAGTTTAAGGCTGATCGTGATTTGAGGTGGGTGAGGATGTTGTTGAGGTAAATTGGTTATGTGTATGTATGTATTTATGTATTTTTGTAAGAATTTAAGATGATTGTGATTTATTAGGGCCGAGGTGTTCTTGTAATATGTAGCCGTGAGAACCTATGTGTATAGACGTCTGTAGAAGTTTAAGACTATCTGTAATTTCAGGTAGGTGAGAGTGTTGTGTTGTTGAGATTAATCTTGTATATTGTATATGTACCTATGTATGATCATGGGAATTTGTGTATGTATATCTGAGGGAGAATTTAAGGCTCGTCATGATTTGCAAAAGGTGGGGTGTTGTTGAAATTTTCTTGGATATTTCTTATATGAATTCTGCTATGTGTGTGTATTTGAGCTGGTATTTATGTGTAGGTAGAAATAAATTGTTTTCAACATCGACATTTGGTACTATAAAATACTATCATATATCTGGACTCCCCTAATCCTAGTATGCTTTTATACTTACGATTGCTTTATATTTTCTCATGCTTAAATTTGTCTCGCGTTGAAGTCAGTCTGTGTGAAATTTGTTTATATTACAGATTTTGTTTATTTAACTACATTCGTCTTCTTTGACTGAAAGAGTTATCTACACACAGAGAAAAACCAACTTGAAATCAGTAAGAACCATGCTGAATTAATAAGAACCATTAGCGAAGGTTTAGTCATATTGAAATTTCTTATTTCAATATGGACAAAATATTAATTTACAGTATTCATTTATTAAACTCATTAGTTTGTAGATATCTCAATATACATTTTCTATTATATTAAAAATTATTGAATTAATGTGATGAATTCTTATTTTTAAGCTGCAGATTTTCCCTGAGTGTATGGATTGTTTATATTTGCATTATGCTTTAACTAAACGACGCTTCATATATTTTCATGATGTAGGTCTAATAAATACTTAAGCATTGATAAGAAATTTGATATGTATACATACATATCTACAAATTGATTTTATGTATGTATGTATGTATGTATGTACATATATATGTACATACAAATAAGTGTTCAACTCAATCTTTGAATACATTTTTTATTTTATTTTTTGTCATGTGATGTCTGTTGTTGGTGAAATTAAAAACATTTTAATTTTTATCTGCGTTTACTTAAAAGTTTGTGAGGATTTTCTGTTGTAAGTAAAACTGAATTCTTGAAGATATGTACTTACATACTCTATAGTAATAGTAACTATAATAGAAATATTTCTTATACTTAATTTACAGTTTTTTAAAGTATAGGGTATAAAATTTTTTCTAGCTATAGCCTTCTACATTTATTTTGGAAAACTTGCTTTGCTTTTTAAAAATGTATAAACATTTTTAAATGAAACTGATCCGGCACTCCAGCTTAGGTACTGATAGTTTTTTTTTTTTTTTGTTGTTAGTTAACTTACTTATTTTTTATTTTTTATTGATAAACATTGGAAATCAAAAGGGAGTTTTATATTGTAATTATTATTTTCATAATTGTTGAAAACAATCGCTGCTTTTTGTTTGTTTTTTGCGATGAAATCATTTGAATTACTTTTGCAACTTTACGCGTTTATAAAAATTATGTTATTTTCTATATTTCTTAATTTATAAGACTTTTAGACTTTGTCCTTTAGGGGTTATATATTCTATTATACGATTATGAATAAGAATGCAGTAAGCTGATGTATTTGCTTACTGCTTCAAATTAAAATTTTATTAAATTGAATAAAAGGAGTTTTTTTTTCTTAAACTCTGATGCAGTTAGAAGCGCTGGAGATTCTTTCATATAACAGCTTTTTTGAAATTTTTGATACATAGTATAATATAGAATTGGATAACATTTATTTTTAATTTTTATGTTAAGAAGTACGGGTATGAGACTGAATTTAAATGTACTTTTAAATTAGTTAAATCATAATGAACAAACATATTTTCTTCTTTAATAGCGATCAACAGAAAACGAACTCGTTTTCATATAATTTAGGTATACCCTATCGACGGCTCCTCTAGGATACAAGATGACTTTGTATGACGAAATTGCTGTTGCTTTATACTGATAATATGTTTACATTAATAAGATACATATACATATGTTTATTTTATGAACGGTGAGCACCTATGGCTTTTATTTAATGTTCTATATGACTTTTTTTTCATTTTATTAAAGTTCAGCGTATTGTATATATATTTCTGAAATGTTTAAGTGTGTTTTGTGTGCCCATCGGGCAGAGTGTACGTATTAGTTGGTCAGTCAGTCTCTATTTTTATTTATTTTTTTTTCTTCTAATGTGCCACTCCTTTTTCAGATTTTACTACTTGGAATAGAGAATTTTTGTCTAATTTTTTGGTGGGTATATACATTAGGTATGTAGAAATTAGTTTAGATACAAAGAAATGCATGTTTAATATACAACTATTGTATCAAATCGATTTCAAATAACTCAGTTACCTCTACCAGCAATTCACCTGTAGTGTACCCCTATAGTCACCTCTAATATCACAATTTAGTATGTGCACTTTCCCATAGGAATGTCACTCAATTTTAACTCAAAACAATAATAATAATAAATAATACTTGTTACAACAAATAACTATCCGTTTTGTAAAGCAACAATTATTAAATATTATTGTATTATTCTAGTTTTAAGGATACCGTTAGTTAAGTATAAAAGAAAGAAATTTTTGGAATAAAAATCAATTTTTGCTTAGCCTTTAAATCGGCTGTTTTATTTAAAAGCATTCTACTGCTTGAATTAAATCTAAGAGCATACATCTGCTCAGGCATAAAATCTGCCTAAGTCCTTTTTAGAGCCAGTGGCGTTCATTAGCGCCGGCATAACCGGGTAGGCAGACTTTTATAAACCTTACATGGCGATCCTGCCAAATAATAACAAAGATGTCCCTGTAGAGGAATACAAACCTGCAGGCAAGGACCAACAAGCTCCCTCATATACGGCCACACCGTTGAAGGCAGGCCCAAAGCCACTGACGATAGAGGAATACCGCAGAAATAATACCGCAAAATAATAAAACACTATTATTTTTTCATTTTTATATTTAATTTCATTTTATTATAAAATGAATATATAAATTTTCTTATAAATAAACACACAGCTTAATTTATATTACATCTATTTTAATTAAAAATAATATAACAAAATTACACATTTGAAGAAAACTATAACATAATTACTAATGTAATAAAAGATAACGCGAAGAAGCATTAATAAGAACACAAATGTCAATCACAGATGTTGAGAAATAAGTGCTACCAAATTGGAAGAATTGGTAGTGTTGTAAAGTTTACCCAAAAAAAAAAAAAGTTCAGTGTTACCTATTTGATTCACATATTTTTGCCATAATATATGTTATAACATAAGTTATGATTTGAAATCGCACAACTGCTTAACTTTTAATAGACATAAATTAATATAATTTTAGATGGAAGAATTAAAACAATATTATATTGAATTAGAAAAATTAGAAAAGAACATAAAAAAGAGCAAAGACAGAATTTACTCCTCTAACTATAAAATTGAAAAATTATCGCGCTTAATTGAAATTAAATTAGAAATTGACAATATTTGTAGTCGTTTGCAGGAAGAAGAGACCAAATCGTTTATAATCAAATTTAATGAATTATACACAATAGTGTTGAACTTAGTGAAAAATATAAGTACTAAAGAAAGTACAGATTTAACAGATAATTCGGACGCAAGTGTTGCAAGGGAAATTATTAATATGGCACAATTCGATATTGGAGTTGTGGGCAAAAACCTTAACGTTTTTAAAGGTTCATATGAGGTGTTAGAAGACTTTATAGTGCAAACAGAGTTATTGCATGATATTTTAAGAACAGAAGACCGAGAGATATTCATAAAGTATGTCTATAACTTTAAATTAGCTGCAAATGTCAGGAGTGTTTTGGGACGTTCCAACATACCTACTACGTTTAATGAATTGAAGAAGTTGTTGGTTGATGCGTACCCGAACCCAAGAACTCTGCAACAAGTCTTAAGTGAATTAGGATCAATAAGGCAAGGAAATTTGAGTATATCAGCCTTTAGAGAGAAAGTTGCATTGTTGTCAGAACAATTGAGCAATTTTGAACTTAAGGCAATAGCAAATCCATCGCAGGAAACAAAAAACGCAATATCTAAAATGAGTGAAAATATGGCCTTAAATGTGTTTATAAAAGGTGTTATTGTGGAATATAAAAATATATTGGTAGCAAGTAGTCCAAAAACTCTCAGTGAAGCTGTAGAGAAATGTATTGCAGTGGAAAGAAATATGCAAACAAATGATAATAGTATTTTTAGAATTAATAGGCGTGATAATGAACGTATGTACAATTCGCAAAGAGTGTATGGGGATTATACAGGGTACAGAGGTCAGGGATACCCAAACCAAAATAGTAACAGAAATAGCAACAATTATAATAATGGATTGTATAATAATAATGCTAATTACAATCGCAATAGATATGGCGACAGCAATAGTAACAATAGCAATAATAGGTACAGAAATAGTGGTAATAATGCGAATAGAAACTTTGCAACAAGAAGTAATGATAATAATATGAATTCCTCATATAGAAATAATAATAACAGGAACAATTCGTCGTATAGACCCAGTAATGGCAGACATAACCAGGGAAACTAATAGCGCCGGATAGCAAAGATTGTTATCCAGGAGGGCAAAAATGTTTCAAAATTTCAAATAACACTGATAATTCGATAACAATAACTTGCAGTACCATAAATAAAGAGCTTAAGTTTTTGGCAGACACTGGAGCAGATATTTCTATTTGCAAGCGAGGTAATATAGAAAACATAAATGAACGTAACATATCATCACTAAGTGGTATTACTTTAGATACGATTGAAAGTCTTGGCACCGCATATCTAACTTTAGAATTCGATAATAAGCCGATAACACACAAATTTCACATAGTTGAAGATAATTTTCCAATCAATACTAATGGAATCATTGGTAGAGACTTTTTAGAAAGATATAAATGCAAAATTGATTTTGAAACATACACGTTAACCTTCAATATAGCTGATGAAGAAGTTATTTTACCGATTACCCCAAAACGCGTTTATAAAACTGAAATATGTATACCAGCACGCTCAGAACTGATAACACCAGTCAACATATGTATAAGTCAGGAAAGCATTGTTTTGAACAAAGAATTATGTCCGGGAATTTTTGTAGGGAATAGCATTATACCATCAATAGGACTACAACACATAAAATTGTTGAATACAACTGACAAAGATGTAGTTTTGAAAGATTTGAAGTTAGAAACGAAGCCATTATCAAATTACAATATATATAATTGCGGCAACAATATCAATACAAGTAAAGGCAGAGTACAAAAAGTTTTAGAAGATTTAAATATCGAATCTATAGATCCATTAGCTAGGCAGTCCCTAAAAAACATAGTTACAGAATATAATGATGTATTCCACCTTGATGGTGACAAATTAACAACAAATAATTTTTATAGTCAAAACATTCAGATGACAGATTCGTCACCTGTTTACATAAAACCTTATAGACTACCTGAGTCACAAATGAGCGAAATAAACAAACAGGTAAATAAATTGTTAGAAGATGATATCATTGAACCATCTGTGAGTCCTTACAATTCTCCATTATTGGTAATACCGAAAAAATCAGCAAATGACACGAAGAAATGGAGATTAGTAGTTGATTTCCGGAAAGTAAATGAAAAAATAGTAAGCGACAAGTTTCCTCTAACAAGAATCGAAGATGTCCTAGACAAATTAGGTAGGGCAAAATATTTTTCTACACTGGATATGACCAGTTCATTTCATCAAATCGGTTTGGATAAAGAATCAAGACCGATTACATCGTTTTCTACCAGGAATGGTCATTTTCAATTTACTCGGTTACCCTTTGGACTGAAGATATCGTCAAATAGTTTTCAAAGGATGCTTACAATTGCATTGAGCGGCTTAGATGCAGAAGCGTTTTTGTATGTCGATGACATTATTGTTTTTGGTTGTAGTATTCAACACCATCACGAGAACTTGATAAAAGTCTTTGAAAAATTGAGGCAGTATAATTTAAAACTGAATACGTGTAAATGTCGTTTTTTGAAAACAGAAGTAGTTTATCTAGGTCACCTTATAACTGATAAGGGTATACGTACCGACCCTGCTAAACACGAAGTAATAGAAAACTATCCAGTTCCCAAAAATGTAGATGAAGTCAGACGTTTCGTAGCGTTCTGTAATTACTACAGGCGTTTCGTTAAAAACTTTGCTGAAATAGCTAGAAATTTAAATAAACTGTTAAAAAAAAATACTGTTTTTAGGTGGGACGAAGGTTGTCAAAAGTCTTTTGAAACATTAAAATCAAAATTAATCAATCCACCAATACTCCAATATCCTGATTTTAGGAAACCGTTTATATTAACTACCGATGCATCTAATTATGCACTTGGAGCAGTCCTATCACAAGGTGAAATTGGGTCAGATATGCCCATATCGTATGCGAGCAAATCGTTGAGTAAGCATGATATAAACAAGCCAGTTATAGAAAAAGAGCTGTTAGCTATACATTGGGCTATAAACTTTTTCCGTCCGTACCTTTATGGTAGAAAATTCTACGTAGTGACAGACCATAGACCCTTGGTATCGTTATTTTCTCACAAAAATCCATCATCAAAAATGACTAGAATTAGGTTGGATTTATGTGACTACGATTTCGAAATATCGTATAAGAAAGGTAAGATGAATAGCAATGCAGATGCGTTGTCAAGGATAGTATTGGACAGCGAAGCATTAAAAACGTTAACCCCTACCGAAAATTTACAAAAGCGTAATGATATATTAGTGATGACTAGAAACATGAAAAATAAACATGATGCACAAAAAGATGTCGAGCATAGAGGTGGCATCTCCAGTAAAGAGCCTGATCAACTTTTTATTTGGGAATGTACTTCAATCTCAGACATTAAATCGATGAAAAAACTTAGGTTTGAAATAATGAGTAAAATTAAAACACCTCAAATTGTAGCAAGTGATTTAGAAGTTGTAGTGAGATGTGGTGATAATCCAATAAACACAAAGCTGTATTTGGAGAAGCTACTATTGAAACTACTATCAATAAATGTAAAAGAGCTAGCATTAAATGCTCATGATGAAATTTTCAAATTAGTAACAAAGGAACAGTTTAAAGACACGTTCAACGCATTAAGAGGTAAAAATAAAGCAAATTTAAGAATACTAATATATAAAGAACCAGTAAGGGTATATGATAGGAAAGTACAGGATACTCTCATTAATGAGTACCATAGTTCAACTATAGGAGGACACTTAGGTGTCAGGAAAACGACGCTAAAACTTAAACAAAAATACATATGGAAGAATATGGGTAGGATGATTAAGCAGCATATATTAAATTGTAAAGAATGCAAAATTAACAAGCAAACGAAACACACCAAAGAAAAGCTAACACTAACCGATACGCCAGGGACTAGTTTCGAAACAGTGTCAATAGACACGGTGGGTCCCCTTAGATTCTCAAATAATTTTAGATACATACTAACAATACAGTGCGATTTAACAAAGTATATTATTGCATGCCCCATTGAGACGAAGGATGCTAAGACCGTTGCAAAGGCTCTTGTAGAAAACTTGATTTTAAGATACGGGCACTTCAAAGTTCTTAAGTCAGATAGAGGTACCGAGTTCGTAAACGAGTTAATGGCGGAAGTATGTAAGCTACTGGAAATAAAACAGATTTTCAGCACTCCATACCACCATGAAACTCTTGGATCAGTTGAAAGAAGTCATAGAGTACTGAATGAATTTCTCTTAGGCTTCTGTAAAGATAATGAATGGGACCATTGGATACCTTATTTCTGTTTTGCGTATAACACAACACCGCATATAGACACAAACTACACTCCATACGAGTTAATATTCGGTAGATTACCAAACTTGCCTAATGAAAACTTATTGAATTTTGAACCAATCTATAATATAGATAATTATTCGAAAGAATTGAAAGCTAGATTAAAATTTTCGTTGCAAAAAGCAAAAGAGTTACTGGAGATATCAAAAAAGAAACGCATTGAACAATGTGTAAAATTTAATCCGTTAAATTTGAATGTAGGAGATATGGTCTTAGTAAAAACCTTTAATAGGAAAAAGAATCAACCACCATACCATGGTCCATATAGAATAGTACAAACTAAAGGAGTAAACTCTGTCATAGATCTAGGAAGTAAGTTAAAAGAAATACATAATAATAATTTAAAAAAATATTAGTAATATGTTATAATTGTAAAATTATATATATATATAAAAAAAAAAAAAAAAAAAAAAAAAAAAAAATTTTGAATTTTAAGAAACATAAAATTGTAAAATTTTTCTTAAGGGGTAGGGTGTAGTGTACCCCTATAGTCACCCCTAATATCACAATTTAGTATGTGCACTTTCCCATAGGAATGTCACTCAATTTTAACTCAAAACAATAATAATAATAAATAATACTTGTTACAACAAATAACTATCCGTTTTGTAAAGCAACAATTATTAAATATTATTGTATTATTCTAGTTTTAAGGATACCGTTAGTTAAGTATAAAAGAAAGAAATTTTTGGAATAAAAATCAATTTTTGCTTAGCCTTTAAATCGGCTGTTTTATTTAAAAGCATTCTACTGCTTGAATTAAATCTAAGAGCATACATCTGCTCAGGCATAAAATCTGCCTAAGTCCTTTTTAGAGCCAGTGGCGTTCATTAGCGCCGGCATAACCGGGTAGGCAGACTTTTATAAACCTTACACACCGTTGGTGTATTCATAAAGTGTTAGAAACAATGAAATATCTATGTTTTGAGAGAATTTTTCCCCTCAAGTATTTCTACATGAGGTTTGAGGGGTCAATCACTGTCGCATTCATATGTAATGATTATTCACTTAAAAAACGTCATCATCACCATCAATCATCTCCGTATACAATACATTCATGAGTTGGGTTGATCCAGATACAATTGCTGTCTCATCACCTTCTAACAGCTTTATATATTTTGCTAGTATGCATGCCTTAGCATGCTTCTATCGATAGTGACGTAAGAGTCCGAGATGTAGTAGTGTTACAATTAAAAATCTTTACTATTAGAATTTACCAGTTCGCTCTTTTGAATTTTTGCAAAGTAGATACATATGTATGTATTTCATTGACCACAAAATCATAAAATTTCTTTGCTTACAAAATTGTATGACGTGACGATTTTTTTTTTTTTTTTTTTTTTTAATTATACATGCTTCGGCATGCTTTCATTTTTTTTTCTATAAATTTATGTAATACTCATACAGATACAGATATAAAGTAAGATCTGTTTACTGTACATTTTAAAATTTATGCATGCTTCAGCATGATTCTAGTTGAAGCGTATATTCATTCACTAAGTTTGTTTGATACTTATTCATACACATGTACATTCTTAAAGATTGGATATCAAAGTCCAATTTCCGTAGTTTATCTATATTTTCTAAAGATCTGATAGCTAAAGAAATAAATAGAGTGAAGATCTTCTATAATAATCCCATTTTCATATTGTAAAATTTTGCGTGCTAGCGCTTTCGATGGGAAAATATACATACAACTTTATAAAAAGTGATAATATGATGTGCTGCTGAATATTGCACTATGTTATAGTTCATTTTAAACACTGAAGTTTTAGCAATATTTCATTCAGACCAACAAGTTTAGAGAATTCCACTACATTTAGTTAATTATCTTTCTTAAGACTCATCATTCCTAATCAATCCTACAAAAAACAACACAAACTAGATTTTTCGTTTTAATTTTATTTTTATTAAATTCAACATTCATTCTTCAAATTACTTTATACTATATTAAGTAGCTTTTCCTCATTTGTTGAGTTGACTTTAATAGGAGACATTTTAATGGTACGATGAACTTTTCTATTGCATGCATTGAGTAAATCTTTATACATACCAATCCACTTATATGAACCATTAAAGCTAATTCTTTTCACATCATACCTTTCAATGATCTATTAAATCATTCTAATATTGATGCTTTCATATTAAGTAATTTTTAATCTTCTATTTATGTATGAGTTTTCCCAAGTATTTATTAAAAAATTCTTTAGAATCATCTGTTTGTAAGTTTTTTGGTACCCGTACCACTTCAAAAATATTTTCCATTGCCTTGGTTTTTAGAGTGCAGCTTTTATTTTCAGCTGTACTTTGAGAATGTGTCAATTACAGTCTTCAAAAATCAACAATTTCTATTTTCTGTAGAATAGTTCTACATTTCACCTAACTTAGCTCCATAAAACATCATATATTCCTCTCATTACATCTCTACAAGCACAAACAGTTGTTGAAATTTAATATGGACTTCGTTAACTAAATTCCTTTTTAAAGACATTGAATTGTTTCACAGATTTTTTCGAAAGTGTTGTGATCTACATCTTGCACTTTCAGCTATTTATACTAACATGTAGTTAATTTTCTAATCTATATATTTAACCGTAAACTCTTCAATTTGTTTTTAATTATTTACTTTTTAGAATTGCTTTTTCAATTTTATAACTGTCTTCTTTCTCTAATTTTATTTCACGTTGTAGTTCCTCAATTTGCATTTAAATATATTCTTGAATATTAATGCTTTAAGCTATATTATTAATTTGTCTTGTATTTTATCTTCATTCAGTTTAATGTAACTATCAACAATAGTTTGTATCTAATTCATTTATGCCTTCCAATACTGATAAGTCAGTATAAATGTCTTCAGAATTGGAAGTCTATGAGTAAAATCATCGTCATCATCATTCTCAGTATTAGCATCATTAAATATGATGGTATTATCAAATATTGTTCCTTCTACTAGTTTCTTTTGGGGTACTTGTCTATATCTTGAGTGAAGGTTTCTCAGGCTTTAAACTTGTATATTTTCAACTTCTGTCTTGATTTTACTTTCTTCTTTCATAAGAATTCTTTTAATATTTTTAGAACTATTTATGAATTCTTCTGCTATAGGTTTAAATGTATCTTTTAGTTGTTCACTTGTATCTTTTTCACCAGTTTTTATACTACGAAGCTTTTTCTTCAACACATTTCTTGTCAACACCAACTGTTTTAAAATTTTCTCATCCAGGGCAAATAACAGGTATCAGCAATCATATCAGCTTTTCACGAGCTGGTCTGGTTTTCAGATCAGCTTTTCAGGACCTGGTCTAGTTTTCAGATCAGCTTTTCAGGACCTGATCTGGTTTTCAGATCAGCTTATCAGGACCTGGTCTGGTTTTCAGATCAGCTTTTCAGGACCTGGTCTGGTTTTCAGATCAGCTTATCAGGACCTGGTCTGGTTTTCAGATCAGCTTATCAGGAGCTGGTCTGGTTTTCAGATCAGCTTATCAGGAGCTGGTCTGGTTTTCAGATCAGCTTATCAGGAGCTGGTCTGGTTTTCAGATCAGCTCATCAGGAGCTGGTCTGGTTATCAGATCAGCTTATCAGGAGCTGGTCTGGTTTTCAGATCAGCTTATCAGGAGCTGATCTGATTTTTAGATCAGCTTATCAGGTAACAGATCAGGCTATCAGGAGCTGTTCAGATTTTCATTTCAAGATATCTGAGTCAGATTTAGTTATCAGTGTACAAGTAGCTAGCCATTTATAACATTTATATACATGAAGTTTAAAGTCAGATGAAATACGAAAAAGTAAAGTTTTATCTAGTAAAATTATTTTCTATAACGATCATCGTTTAATTCACTATCTTTGCTTATAATCAAAAATCCATATTTATCCTTTCAACATGCTTTTTATTTTTCTCACCTAACTTAAACATTAAATATACATTATGATGATCTCTTATTAAATGTTTGGTGATTCTGGTGTAAGTTTTACATAAGTAGAATGAATCAACATTCTTATCTCTCCCCATACAAAAATATGCTTCCCATACGCATCATCGTTAAATATCATATTGGAATTACTTTGGACTGAAATAACAGATTCACTATCGGTAAATTTTGTAATATATTATTATTTTAATTGATGTAATTAATTTCTTCAGATATTTATATCTGGGGTGATATAAAGATTTTGAGTATAAATAAATGTTCTCAAAATTTAAGTCCATTAGGACTTTCTAGCAAGCCAATCATAGCGTTTTTTTTTCGTAATTTGACATGTCAACTATTGTTGCACGAATAGAATTTGATATAAGGGAACTATGATTTATTTTTGAACTATCGTTCGATGAATCATCAATATTTCGTACCAAGGTATTTTAGGTTGTTTTACTAACCGCATTTATGTAGCTAAATACATTTTATAAATATTATCTCTTATTATAAAAAAATAAACTAATACAGCTATACCATATCAGAAAATATTTTCTGAAATCGTATAGCTGCATTAGTTTATTTTTTCTATAATAAGAGATAATGATCCACACTCATAATCAAAACAGCATAAAATATCCTTTGTTTTGACTATGAGTATGGATCAATATTTATGAAATGCGTTTAGTTACAAAAATGTGGTTAGTAAAACAAAGTATATTTTAACAGCCTTATTTATAACACTTATTAGGGCTTTATAAAGACTTTTTAAGAAAAAATTTTTATAAAAAATTTGTTTTAAAAAGCCTTTCCAAAGCCTTAATAAGTGTTATAAATAAGGCTGTAAGAGTTTAAAATCAGTATTTTTTATGATAATACTGATTTGAAACTCTTAAAATATTCTTTGTTTTGACTATGAGTAGGGGCCATTATCTCTTATTATAGGACAAATAAAATAATATAGCTATACGATTTCAGAAAATATTTTCTGATATCGTATAGCTACATTTTTAATTTTTCTATAATAAGAGATAATATTTATGAAATACATTTCATAAATATTGGCTCATACTCATAGTAAAAACAACCTAAAAATACCTTGGTACGAAATATTGATGAATCATCAAAATTTCATACCATCCTATATTTATGTTGTTTTACTAATCGCATTTTGTAAATAAATGCATTTCATAAATATTATCTATTATTATAGAAAGAATCAAATAGTATGGTTATATGATATTAGAAAACATGATTTCTGATATCATAAAATCATACTATTTTATTTTTCTATAATAAGAGATAATGACTCATACTCATAGTCAAAACAAAGGATATTTATATGCTGTTTTGATTATGAGTATGCGTCAATATTTATGAAATGCATTTAGTTATAAAATGCGGTTAGTAAAACAAAGTATATTTTAAGTGTTTAAAACCACCATTTTTATGGTAATACCGGTTTTAAACACTTAAAGCATACTTTGTTTTTACTATGAGCATGAGCTGATATTTATGAAATGGATTTTATAAATATTGACTCATACCCTTAGTCAAAACAACATAAATAATTCTTGGTACGAAATATTGATGATTCATCGAACGATAGTTCAAAAATAAATCATAGTTCCCTTATATCAAATTCTATTCGTGCAACAATAGTTGACCTGTCAAATTACGAAAAAAAAACGCTATGATTGGCTTGCTAGAAAGTCCTAATGGACTTAAATTTTGAGAACATTTATTTATACTCAAAATCTTTATATCACCCCAGATATAAATATCTGAAGAAATTAATTACATCAATTAAAATAATAATATATTACAAAATTTACCGATAGTGAATCTGTTATTTCAGTCCAAAGTAATTCCAATATGATATTTAACGATGATGCGTATGGGAAGCATATTTTTGTATGGGGAGAGATAAGAATGTTGATTCATTCTACTTATGTAAAACTTACACCAGAATCACCAAACATTTAATAAGAGATCATCATAATGTATATTTAATGTTTAAGTTAGGTGAGAAAAATAAAAAGCATGTTGAAAGGATAAATATGGATTTTTGATTATAAGCAAAGATAGTGAATTAAACGATGATCGTTATAGAAAATAATTTTACTAGATAAAACTTTACTTTTTCGTATTTCATCTGACTTTAAACTTCATGTATATAAATGTTATAAATGGCTAGCTACTTGTACACTGATAACTAAATCTGACTCAGATATCTTGAAATGAAAATCTGAACAGCTCCTGATAGCCTGATCTGTTACCTGATAAGCTGATCTAAAAATCAGATCAGCTCCTGATAAGCTGATCTGAAAACCAGACCAGCTCCTGATAAGCTGATCTGATAACCAGACCAGCTCCTGATGAGCTGATCTGAAAACCAGACCAGCTCCTGATAAGCTGATCTGAAAACCAGACCAGCTCCTGATAAGCTGATCTGAAAACCAGACCAGCTCCTGATAAGCTGATCTGAAAACCAGACCAGGTCCTGATAAGCTGATCTGAAAACCAGACCAGGTCCTGAAAAGCTGATCTGAAAACCAGACCAGGTCCTGATAAGCTGATCTGAAAACCAGATCAGGTCCTGAAAAGCTGATCTGAAAACTAGACCAGGTCCTGAAAAGCTGATCTGAAAACCAGACCAGCTCGTGAAAAGCTGATATGATTGCTGATACCTGTTATTTGCCCTGGATGAGAAAATTTTAAAACAGTTGGTGTTGACAAGAAATGTGTTGAAGAAAAAGCTTCGTAGTATAAAAACTGGTGAAAAAGATACAAGTGAACAACTAAAAGATACATTTAAACCTATAGCAGAAGAATTCATAAATAGTTCTAAAAATATTAAAAGAATTCTTATGAAAGAAGAAAGTAAAATCAAGACAGAAGTTGAAAATATACAAGTTTAAAGCCTGAGAAACCTTCACTCAAGATATAGACAAGTACCCCAAAAGAAACTAGTAGAAGGAACAATATTTGATAATACCATCATATTTAATGATGCTAATACTGAGAATGATGATGACGATGATTTTACTCATAGACTTCCAATTCTGAAGACATTTATACTGACTTATCAGTATTGGAAGGCATAAATGAATTAGATACAAACTATTGTTGATAGTTACATTAAACTGAATGAAGATAAAATACAAGACAAATTAATAATATAGCTTAAAGCATTAATATTCAAGAATATATTTAAATGCAAATTGAGGAACTACAACGTGAAATAAAATTAGAGAAAGAAGACAGTTATAAAATTGAAAAAGCAATTCTAAAAAGTAAATAATTAAAAACAAATTGAAGAGTTTACGGTTAAATATATAGATTAGAAAATTAACTACATGTTAGTATAAATAGCTGAAAGTGCAAGATGTAGATCACAACACTTTCGAAAAAATCTGTGAAACAATTCAATGTCTTTAAAAAGGAATTTAGTTAACGAAGTCCATATTAAATTTCAACAACTGTTTGTGCTTGTAGAGATGTAATGAGAGGAATATATGATGTTTTATGGAGCTAAGTTAGGTGAAATGTAGAACTATTCTACAGAAAATAGAAATTGTTGATTTTTGAAGACTGTAATTGACACATTCTCAAAGTACAGCTGAAAATAAAAGCTGCACTCTAAAAACCAAGGCAATGGAAAATATTTTTGAAGTGGTACGGGTACCAAAAAACTTACAAACAGATGATTCTAAAGAATTTTTTAATAAATACTTGGGAAAACTCATACATAAATAGAAGATTAAAAATTACTTAATATGAAAGCATCAATATTAGAATGATTTAATAGATCATTGAAAGGTATGATGTGAAAAGAATTAGCTTTAATGGTTCATATAAGTGGATTGGTATGTATAAAGATTTACTCAATGCATGCAATAGAAAAGTTCATCGTACCATTAAAATGTCTCCTATTAAAGTCAACTCAACAAATGAGGAAAAGCTACTTAATATAGTATAAAGTAATTTGAAGAATGAATGTTGAATTTAATAAAAATAAAATTAAAACGAAAAATCTAGTTTGTGTTGTTTTTTGTAGGATTGATTAGGAATGATGAGTCTTAAGAAAGATAATTAACTAAATGTAGTGGAATTCTCTAAACTTGTTGGTCTGAATGAAATATTGCTAAAACTTCAGTGTTTAAAATGAACTATAACATAGTGCAATATTCAGCAGCACATCATATTATCACTTTTTATAAAGTTGTATGTATATTTTCCCATCGAAAGCGCTAGCACGCAAAATTTTACAATATGAAAATGGGATTATTATAGAAGATCTTCACTCTATTTATTTCTTTAGCTATCAGATCTTTAGAAAATATAGATAAACTACGGAAATTGGACTTTGATATCCAATCTTTAAGAATGTACATGTGTATGAATAAGTATCAAACAAACTTAGTGAATGAATATACGCTTCAACTAGAATCATGCTGAAGCATGCATAAATTTTAAAATGTACAGTAAACAGATCTTACTTTATATCTGTATCTGTATGAGTATTACATAAATTTATAGAAAAAAAAAATGAAAGCATGCCGAAGCATGTATAATTAAAAAAAAAAAAAAAAAAAAAAAAAAATCGTCACGTCATACAATTTTGTAGGCAAAGAAATTTTATGATTTTGTGGTCAATGAAATACATACATATGTATCTACTTTGCAAAAATTCAAAAGAGCGAACTGGTAAATTCTAATAGTAAAGATTTTTAATTGTAACACTACTACATCTCGGACTCTTACGTCACTATCGATAGAAGCATGCTAAGGCATGCATACTAGCAAAATATATAAAGCTGTTAGAAGGTGATGAGACAGCAATTGTATCTGGATCAACCCAACTCATGAATGTATTGTATACGGAGATGATTGATGGTGATGATGACGTTTTTTAAGTGAATAATCATTACATATGAATGCGACAGTGATTGACCCCTCAAACCTCATGTAGAAATACTTGAGGGGAAAAATTCTCTCAAAACATAGATATTTCATTGTTTCTAACACTTTATGAATACACCAACGGTGAATTGCTGGTAGAGGTAACTGAGTTATTTGAAATCGATTTGATACAATAGTTGTATATTAAACATGCATTTCTTTGTATCTAAACTAATTTCTACATACCTAATGTATATACCCACCAAAAAATTAGACAAAAATTCTCTATTCCAAGTAGTAAAATCTGAAAAAGGAGTGGCACATTAGAAGAAAAAAAAAATAAATAAAAATAGAGACTGACTGACCAACTAATACGTACACTCTGCCCGATGGGCACACAAAACACACTTAAACATTTCAGAAATACAATACGCTGAACTTTAATAAAATGAAAAAAAAAGTCATATAGAACATTAAATAAAAGCCATAGGTGCTCACCGTTCATAAAATAAACATATGTATATGTATCTTATTAATGTAAACATATTATCAGTATAAAGCAACAGAAATTTCGTCATACAAAGTCATCTTGTATCCTAGAGGAGCCGTCGATAGGGTATACCTAAATTATATGAAAACGAGTTCGTTTTCTGTTGATCGCTATTAAAGAAGAAAATATGTTTGTTCATTATGATTTAACTAATTTAAAAGTACATTTAAATTCAGTCTCATACCCGTACTTCTTAACATAAAAATTAAAAATAAATGTTATCCAATTCTATATTATACTATGTATCAAAAATTTCAAAAAAGCTGTTATATGAAAGAATCTCCAGCGCTTCTAACTGCATCAGAGTTTAAGAAAAAAAAAACTCCTTTTATTCAATTTAATAAAATTTTAATTTGAAGCAGTAAGCAAATACATCAGCTTACTGCATTCTTATTCATAATCGTATAATAGAATATATAACCCCTAAAGGACAAAGTCTAAAAGTCTTATAAATTAAGAAATATAGAAAATAACATAATTTTTATAAACGCGTAAAGTTGCAAAAGTAATTCAAATGATTTCATCGCAAAAAACAAACAAAAAGCAGCGCTTGTTTTCAACAATTATGAAAATAATAATTACAATATAAAACTCCCTTTTGATTTCCAATGTTTATCAATAAAAAATAAAAAATAAGTAAGTTAACTAACAACAAAAAAAAAAAAAAAACTATCAGTACCTAAGCTGGAGTGCCGGATCAGTTTCATTTAAAAATGTTTATACATTTTTAAAAAGCAAAGCAAGTTTTCCAAAATAAATGTAGAAGGCTATAGCTAGAAAAAATTTTATACCCTATACTTTAAAAAACTGTAAATTAAGTATAAGAAATATTTCTATTATAGTTACTATTACTATAGAGTATGTAAGTACATATCTTCAAGAATTCAGTTTTACTTACAACAGAAAATCCTCACAAACTTTTAAGTAAACGCAGATAAAAATTAAAATGTTTTTAATTTCACCAACAACAGACATCACATGACAAAAAATAAAATAAAAAATGTATTCAAAGATTGAGTTGAACACTTATTTGTATGTACATATATATGTACATACATACATACATACATACATAAAATCAATTTGTAGATATGTATGTATACATATCAAATTTCTTATCAATGCTTAAGTATTTATTAGACCTACATCATGAAAATATATGAAGCGTCGTTTAGTTAAAGCACAATGCAAATATAAACAATCCATACACTCAGGGAAAATCTGCAGCTTAAAAATAAGAATTCATCACATTAATTCAATAATTTTTAATATAATAGAAAATGTATATTGAGATATCTACAAACTAATGAGTTTAATAAATGAATACTGTAAATTAATATTTTGTCCATATTGAAATAAGAAATTTCAATATGACTAAACCTTCGCTAATGGTTCTTATTAATTCAGCATGGTTCTTACTGATTTCAAGTTGGTTTTTCTCTGTGTGTAGATAACTCTTTCAGTCAAAGAAGACGAATGTAGTTAAATAAACAAAATCTGTAATATAAACAAATTTCACACAGACTGACTTCAACGCGAGACAAATTTAAGCATGAGAAAATATAAAGCAATCGTAAGTATAAAAGCATACTAGGATTAGGGGAGTCCAGATATATGATAGTATTTTATAGTACCAAATGTCGATGTTGAAAACAATTTATTTCTACCTACACATAAATACCAGCTCAAATACACACACATAGCAGAATTCATATAAGAAATATCCAAGAAAATTTCAACAACACCCCACCTTTTGCAAATCATGACGAGCCTTAAATTCTCCCTCAGATATACATACACAAATTCCCATGATCATACATAGGTACATATACAATATACAAGATTAATCTCAACAACACAACACTCTCACCTACCTGAAATTACAGATAGTCTTAAACTTCTACAGACGTCTATACACATAGGTTCTCACGGCTACATATTACAAGAACACCTCGGCCCTAATAAATCACAATCATCTTAAATTCTTACAAAAATACATATATACATACATACACATAACCAATTTACCTCAACAACATCCTCACCCACCTCAAATCACGATCAGCCTTAAACTACTATAGACAGACACATCCACAAATCCCCATGGATACATATTACGTCAACAACCCTGCCCACCCAAATCATGGTCAGCCTTAAACTCCTACAGAAATACAAACAGACAGACTCCCTCGGTTACATATTACTAGTACACCTCGCCCCTCATAAATCGCAATCAGCCTTAAGCTCCTATAGAAATTCCTACAAACGTACACACACACACATATACACACACACACACACACACACACACACACACACATATATACATGCAATTGATCTAGCTCTACTACACCCCGCCCCCTGCCAATCAAACCATCACCTAAATTCTCACAGACAGACAGACACATCCACAAATTCCTATGGTTACATATTACGGCAACAACGCCGCCCACTCAAATCACGGTCAGCCTTAAATTCCCACAGTCTAGCAACACCTACATTAGCATTAGAAAAAATAACTTTCACGTTTTGCCGTCGGCATTAGGAAAAAAATAATAATCATGTTTTGCCGTCGGCATTTGAAAAAAATAATTATCATGTTTTGCCTTCGGCATTAGGAAAAATTATCATGCATTGCCGTCGGCATTAGGAAAAATTATCATGTTTTGCCTTCGGCATTAGGAAAAATCATTAGATGATTTTCCGTCAGCATTAGGAAAAATTATCATGCATGCCGTAGGCATTACGAAAAATAATAATCATGTTTTGCCGTCGGCATTTGAAAAAAATAATAATCATGTTTTGCCGTCGGCATTTGAAAAAAATATCATGCATTGCCGTAGGCATTAGGAAAGAAAAATGATCATGCATTGCCGTAGGCATTACGAAAAATAATAATCATGTTTTGCCGTCGGCATTTGAAAAAAATAATAATCATGTTTTGCCGTCGGCATTTGAAAAAACCGTTTTCATGATTTTCCCCGTCGTCACATACACACATAAAAACCGCCAAACTATGAACCGCCTTAATACATTCACACAAAATATTCCACACACAAACTTCCCACGGTCAGGCAGGCAGACAGACAGACCGACAGACAGACATACACTTAATGTAAACAAAAACTCCTAATGTAAACAAAAAACTCCTTATGTAAACAAAAAAACACAAATTTCCAAGAATTTAACAATTTTCAAATTTTAATTACCCAAATTTAACAATTTCACCAACAATTTAACAATTTTAATTGCCACAGGAACCCCAATTCCCTACTACTTACGTGGCTCTTCAACTGTGATTTTTCGATGTAAGAGGTACTTTACGTTATAAACTGGATGGGTTTAATTTTTTTTCAATTGTATGTCACTCGGCTCCAGTTCAACCCGAAATAGGGGTTGGGGGACCTTTTCTCTATTAAATATGTTGGTAACATATTTTACCCTGAATCCTTGGTCGACAAGTGCACATTTTACTTCTTCGGGTTCAACATATGAATCTATGCCCTTTAATACTATCTGTAGGCCTTTAGCACTCTTAAGTTGGTATGTGTAAAAATTTGTTTTATTTTTTTCGAATTCACTAACAATTTTTCGGAAATCTTTTTCATTATATATTTGGATTTTAGTTTCATCAATATTACCTCGTTTAATTGGAATGATGTGAAAAGTATTTTCACCAATGGTCGACAGTAGTTTTTTTATAAGCGCGTTAGAATTTTTTTCTCTCAGATAAATAGGTGGTGGCTTAAAAGACTTTTGCGATGATGTAGAGGGCTTGTCGTCGGTGTCTTGCAATAATGAAAAACGATTTTGACGATTGGTAGATGATGCGCTGTTATCCCTAGACATCTTTGGAGCAGATGAGATTTTTGAAGAATTTGGGCTTCGCCCACGCTTTACCACTGTTATATATCTGTCCATTCCCGCTTGTACCTTGGGTTTTGAGGTACTGTTATCTGTAGTGATAACTTGGTTTAGTCATGAACGCGAGCCCGATGCGGATGATATCGCAGACTTAAATGAAGAAGTACTAGTACGATTCACTAGTTGGCATTGGACAAAGCGAAGTTGATCGCTGACGAAAAATTGGCTTTGCCGTTAAAAAAAGATTTTCATCAGATTTATTATTTATATTTTTTTCATTAAGAGTTTCAGAACTCACAGTAAAATAAGCATTTCTGCGGTTAGAACTCACTTCAAAATTTTTTTCCTTTGAGGTACTCATACAGAGTATTATTCCTCAAGGGAACTTTGTTTGTGTTTACGGTTTTTTTTTGTTTTTGCTATTTCTTGCTATGTAAAAAATATTAGTAAAGCCAATAAGCTTATTTATCAAGGTGAATATGTATTACGAATATTTTTTGTATGATTTTTGATTTTGTTGTTTTTTATATTTGTTTCGTATGTATGTATGTAAAAAAAATCCGCTTTAATGTCTCTCCACTATGAAGGTTCAACGAGAACTGAGATATAGCCAAATTATCGTTTTTAAGTTTTTAAAAAAGATAATGTGACTTAAATGCAAATATCTTAAAAAATATTCTTCGTTTTATTCACCTTTTTTTTCATTAAAAGATAGTAAAATTAATAACTAAACTAAACTATCACATGTCAAGATTAGTCAAGAAATGATGGAGATACAATGCACAAAATTTTAAACTTGATTAAAAATTTTATGATTTTTTGCAGTTTTGCTGTTTTCAAGTTTTCTTTTTTTTAATCAAACAATTAAAAATTTAAAGATTTTTTTCCAAAAGACATTAACTAATTTTAATACAAATATTTTGCGCTCTACAAGGTCCAAATTGGTGCAAAAATGACAAAGCTACAGAAGATTTAGTGAATTAACCCACTTTTCGGTTTTATTAAATCAAAAACCCAAAGGAGCAGCAAGTCGAGCTTAAAAGGAGTTTTGTTGCACAAAGGTAATAAAAAGCCGTCAATTACAGTGGCGCACGCAGTTAATGTTAAAGAATCATATGAGTCCATGTCTAAATTACTGGGTCTGATAAAGTACGAACAGCATAACTGGAAAATCTGTGCCGATCTAAAAGTTGTTGCCATGGTGACTGGTTTGCAACAAGGCTATACAAAATATTGCTGCTTCTTGTGCAAATGGGACAGCCGAGCGCGTCACGAACTCTATGTTCGAAAAGATTGGACGAATGTAATTAATTTTACGTTCGGCCAAGATAATGCCAAACACAAATCTCTGTTAAAAAAGGAAAACATTATTTTGCCGCCGCTTCATATTAAACATGGCTTAATAAAAAATTTCGTCAAAGCTTTGCTAAAAAGAGGAAACCGTGAAGCATTTGAATACCTGAAAACCGTTTTTCCCAACGTATCAGATGCCAAAATTAAAGAAGGTGTTTTTATAGGACCACAAATTACTAAGCTACTTAAAGATTCCAAATTTGATTCCATTTTGTCAGAAGATGAATTAAAAGCATGGAGGTCATTTGGTTTAGTTTTATCAGGCTTTCTAGGACATTTCAGGAGCTCAAATTATAAAGATATAATTCAAGACTTGTTAAAAAATTATCAGAAAATTTTTAAAGTTTTTAACACGATTTTGTTTTTATTTATGTTAACATTCATTTTTATGTTTTTCTTAAAAAAGGAGTTAATATATCTTTAAAAATACATCTTCCCCATTCACATTTAAATTTCTTCCCAAATAACCTTGGCGATGAAATCGACGAGCATGGTGAACGTTTTCACCTACAAATACAAGAAATGGAACGTCTGTATCAAGGGGCGTATGATGAGGCGATGTTGGGCGACTGTTGGTTCCTTGTGCGAGAGGTAGAAAACAATTACAACACACAAAGCAACTCAACAGTTTTAAGCCATTTTTAATTTAATTGTTACCTATATAAATATTTCTATATTAACTTGTTTTTTTTGGATTTGATAAAAGTGGGATAATTCAATTAATCTTCTGTAATTTTATCATTTATCTGTATTCTATTGAGTACATAATGTTTCTATTAAAATAATCTAACGTGATAAGTGACAAAACTTAGCAAAAATTTTTTATTTAGTGTAAAAAAAATAAGTTGAAAAAACCAAAATTGCAAAAAATCATGAAATTTTTTGTGAAATTTGAACTTTGTTCCACTGTAGTTCAGTCATTTCTTAATAAATTTTTACAAACAACCCATGGCTGTTTTAACAATTTTATTTTCTTTCAAGTGGAAAAAATAAATAAATAAATTATTTAATACTTACCAAGATTCTTTTATTAAAGTTTTTTTTTAAGACGTTTTTTTATTTATTGTATCTTCAAATATGAACTAACAATAAGTATTCAAATCTTAATCTAAAGTATAATTATTAGACCCAACCAATGTCGGACATAAACTAAGTGATAGTTATTAATAATACATAAGTAGTGATAAGCAAAAAAAAATATTTTTCAGCAGCTGCATCTGGAGTGTTGTTTATTAGAGCCCTTGTATCTCTCTTTTTTAACCCTACGATTCATAACCGGGCACCCGTGTACCTTTTTTGACTTTAAAGTGCTGCTGTGCCTATAATTTTTGAGATATGGACATAAAACTCCGAATCATGAGAGATTTTGGCTAAACTAAGATTTAAATACGAAAAAATTCAAAATATTTTCAATATTTTCTTTACAAAATGATTTTAAATTTTTTACCCCCATAAACACACAACCAGGTCCCCGGGTACCCTAATGCAATTCCTATGTAAATGCCTGACATGTAAATGAAAAAACGTTTTTTTTGTGTTGTTTTTATTGGAAATAAATGTCTTTTTTATTTATTTTATCATATTTTATATATATTATATTATAATTCATCCGAATCACTATCGTTGTTATTGTGGCAATTGTAGCATTTAGTAATTGTTATGGCGTGCTCATCGCATATCGGCGTGCTACATATGCTACAATTTTTTCTAGTTTTTCTTCCGCGCTTATTTGGAAGAAGGTTGCACATGTAGCACACGCCCGTATGTACTTTTCTGCCCCTTTGTCGTGCTGACGGAGATGTTGACGGACCTGCACCACAAGGAACACTCTCCAACGGCCTTCCGATGATGCTTTCAATTGCATTTTTTGTTGAAAATTGGCGCACGCTTTGCACATTTGAAATTCTATTTTCTATAACAGGAATGCACAGGTTTTCTGCAAGTTGACGCAGGAAATTCTTCCTGCGCGTCGTGGTGTATCGTGCAGTTGGATTATTTCCATAATATATGATGTGTGATGCAAATGCGCTCACATCAATGATGTTATAGAAAAATGCCATCGGCCATCTTCTTGTTTGTCGCTGGGTCGTGTATTCTTGGAGCGTTTGGTCCATTACGTCCACCCCACCTTTTGTTTGGTTATAAAAATTTATAATTTCTGGTTTCCCATTCTCGTCAATTTGTGCATCATCATGCATACTAGAAAGAAGGATGACCGAATTGGACTTCCGCTGCTTATATGAGAGCAGTGTTACGTTGTCCTAGAAGCCAAATAAACTTGAACCAACGTCTTTTTTTTTGTCTTCTTTCATCTCCGCAGGGATGTAAGCTTTGTTGCGGCGGAGTGTACCCACAATGCTGAGCTTTTCTACTTTTAGTTGCCTAGCCAACGGCAGCGTCGTAAAAAAATTATCCATTGTTATATTTCGTCCGCTACCGTAGTATGGCCCAACTAAATCTCTCACCACTCTTCCGCCAACACCAACTTCACGACCAGTTTCTTGTTTGCCAATATATATTTGGCCATGAAGTGGATATGAGTTTTTGGCATCGCAAATCCACCATACTTTTATGCCATATTTTGCTGCCTTCGAGGGTATATATTGGGTGAATTTGGTTCTACCACGGTATGGATATAATTGTTCATCAATGGTCAAATATTCTGATGGCACATAATATCTGGCAAGATTTGCATTGAGCATTATCCAAATATCGCGAATTGGCGCCGCTTTGTCTTGACGCTGCCGCTCAAACCGCATAAAACGCAGCAAATCGAAAAACCTGTTTATTCCCATGGTGGCGCGGAATATTGGGTGAGCCTGTGACGTCCACAAATCTCTTGCGTTTTCGTCATTAGAATGATTTGTGCCAGCCATCAAAATCATTCCAATGAACGCATAAATTTCGTTGATTGTCGTGTCTTTCCACTTCAACTGACGTCTATTGGGATTCGCTTCATTGTACGCATTATATGTGGCATGCGCTTTTCTATTTGTGTGGCGCACTATTATATCCACCATTTCCACTGTGAGGTATGATTTGAAACACTGCAAAGGCGTCATATTTTCAGTAATCCGCGCTGGACTACAGCGGTCTCTGTATATATTGTGGCTTCTCACTTGTTGGCAACTACGTGGTGTTCGCTGCCATTGTGTGCCGTCATGTGCAGTCATGTAGTCTGCTGGGTTTGTTGTTGGTGCATCTTCTTGCATATCATCATCTTCACTTTCATCATCAAAGAAAATTTCCTCTGGTGCGTCAATAGCAGCTGCAATTTCGTTTGCGTTGTCAACATTCAAATCTTCATTCTCTGATTCCGAAACTTCGCCAGTATAGGACACATTTTCTTCATTTTGGTCTTCCACAGGGTCCACTTCAAGGTCCTCATCTTGAGTCGCTTCCTCAAATAAACGTTGAATATATGTGCTTCTTGCTTCATCACTCAAATTCCAGTATTCCCTTGTAGACAAATATCGGTCGTTGCGGCTCATTTTTCACCAACTTCACTGTTCAAATATTCAACACAGACTGGCGAAGCAAATGAAATATTTCAATTTTACGACACAAATGAACATCTGCTATCTAATTCAAAAGCAATTAAGCAAGTAGGTACCGAAAATAAGCAAAATAAGCAAATAAACAACCCTTACATAAAACCAGTTTCTGCCTACTTGTGTCGCTTTAGGTACTTATATACGAACAGAAACCAGTTTTTTTTCCAAATATCAAATTTGTACAGTTGAGAACGCAAAATATAATCAACAACAAAAATATTTACAGGAAAATATTATTTTATTTCAATAAACGCAAAACAACCTACTTCGGGTACCCGGGTACCTGGTTATGAAATTAAAGGAGTTTTGCTGGTTATGAATCGTACGGTTAAGCGGATGTGTCCAGTAAAGTTCAATATATTACGAGCAAGCAGATTAGGATGTGACTCGAGTTTTGTTAGGCATTTGCCTGCGTATTGTGCAATTTCTTCAGTCACTAGTGTCATATTTAAATCACGATGTATATTTGAATTTTTGATGTACCATGGAGCCGACGTTATCAAGCGTAAAATTTTGTTTTGCCTTCGTTGGATTTTCTCAACATTTGAAGCTGAAGCAGTGCCCCATAGCTGAATTCCATATTGGCTTTAAAAGCGACTTGTATATTAAAAGTTTGCAGTCTAAGCTGAGTGTTGAATTTCTACCAATCAGCCAATGTACCTGAGTTAATTTAAGTTTCATTTGTGATAGCTTAGATTCAATGTGGTGTTTTCATGTAAGTCGCCGATCAAGGTGTATACCAAGATATTTCACATGTAAATGTTGAGGAACAACTTGGTTGTTAATCCAAATGGGGGAACAAGTAGCTCTTCGTAAGGTAAATGTTACTTGACCACACTTTTGTTCATTTACCTTAATTCTCCATAAGTTTAACCATAGTTCCATCTGGCTAATGTGTTCCTGGAGTTTGCGGGATGCCTCATCAGGGTTTTCGTGCATACTAAGGCAGGCTGTATCGTCGGCAAATGTGAAAGTATGGATACTACTGCGCACAGCAGTGATGCCAATTTAGCCATTTTCTGGCTAAATTTAGCGATTTTTCATCCCATTTAGCCGGAAGAAAAATGCATTTAGCTATTAGCTATTTTTTTAGCCGCTTTTATTTTAATCTAGCTATTTTTTAGCTATTTTTCCAAACATGAAATTTATTTGTGATTTTTCATAAAAAATTTAAACTCGTATCAAAGGAACACTTATTGATTACTAAAAAACACAACAGAGTATTGTTCCGCATTAATATCAATTAATCCCGGTTCAAATTTGCCATTTATGTTGCAGCAGTCTAAAAGCGCTTATATGAAAGAGATGGCTAAATTGGTAACAATAAGATATACTACTCCGTTCTTATAATCGTTGCAATGTTGTTATAAGTTGTCGGTTCTAGTTGGTGGTTTCTGATATCAATCAAACAAGTGTCATTTTTGTTTTTCATGATTGAAAACAAAAAATAAACTTCAGTTTAAATGAAAGTTTGGAAAAGAGAAAATGAATCAAAAGTATAAACAAAAATTTCGCAAATAATAGATTAGTAACCCAAAAATTTAAAAACTGAATAGCAGAAAACACTAATGAATGAAGGCGTACTGTAAGTATTGCAAGTTTGCCCTATATGCGCAGTTTTTTGACTACCTGAATAAAAATAATTATATATATTACTTCAATTTATTGTTTTCATTTACTTTAAAAAAGTTTCCGATTTGCTTGAAAAAAATAATATATGAAATACCTTCTTATTTTTGTTAAAGTTCATGATTTTTGCACTCGATGGCGCTTAGCCATTTTTTAGCTAGTATTTAGCCATTTTTTTTGTCTTCATTTAGCCATTTTTGGTGAAAGAATTCTGGCATCACTGGCTCACAGGCGTATCACAAGTATAAATCAAATATAAAACTGGTCCCAGTATACTCCCCTGTGGCACACCGGATGAAATAGTTTCAGGCAGACTCGTAGTCTCCTTCCACAACAGTGAACTTACGGGAATTAATGTAACTTTCCAAAAGATTTAAAATGTTTTTTGGTAAGTAAGTCTTCAATTTTAAAATTAGGCCTTCATGCCACACTTTATCAAATGCCTGGGAAATGTCAATAAACAGCGCAGAACAATACTTTTTTTTCTTCAAAAGTTGTTCTTATAAATTGAACCAATCTATGAGTTTGTTCAATGGTGCTATGCTGACTTCTAAAACCAAATTGATGGTCTGGTATGCACCCACTACTAATTAGAATTGGGGACAATTTTGTTTTGAGCAGTTTTTCGAAAAGCTTTGACATTGTTGATAGGAGACTTATTGGCCTATATGACTCAGCCTTGGTAAGATCTTTGCCCGGCTTTGAAATCATTTTAACCTTGGCAAGCTTCCAGCTGTGTGGATAATACTCCAATCGTAAAATGGCATTAAAAATGAATAACAGGATTCTCACTGCAATACGAGGCAACTTCATCAGCATCTGGTTACTAATTCCATCAATCTTCGTGTTGAGTTCGGCAATTAATTTTTGTAAATCACGCGTCTTAAACTTAATGTGTTGAGGGGATAGAGCGACTACACTCGGCAAATCAGCAACACCAGTACATGTGTTTGGCGTAAATACGGCTTTAAAGTGCTCAGCAAATATGTTACCTTTTTCAGTATCGCTTAGATGCTGGTGTGACATCGATACTTTCCAAATAATTTTTAAGAGATGCAATTTTCTCAGATGCAAGCAACTCTTGGAGCCGTTTCGTGCACTCTTTAAATCTAATTTTATTTTGGGGTGATCTGCGCTGTTGCCATTCCCTTCTAGCTCTTCTTCTTTCACGTACGGACGTTCAATGTCTGTAGAATAAATTTTATTAATACCAGTCTGCGGATGGGAGGTAGTGGTATGTGCAGTAGCCTGTTTAAAGTTTTTGTTAAGATTGGCAATGCTAGATTCAATATCATTCGGTGTTCTTAGCGTAATATTTTCCGTGCAATGCCTACTGAGATATTTTTTGAACCCCAGCCAATTAACACGATTGATCATCTTCACATATGGGTCAGGTAAGTTACTTCTTAATAGGCTACAAATTGTAATGATCGTTGGGGAGTGATCGGACGATAGATCAAGAGAAGCTTGAACCCGAATTAAATCCCTAGAGATATTTTTTATGACGCCAAAATCTATAACATCCGGAATTTTTTGTATGTCAGTAGGCCAATAAGTGGGCTCCCCACTTGAAATGACATCCAATCCAATTTTTGAAGTTGTGTTGAACAATGTTCGACCTCTGGGTGTAATAAGACGCGAACCCCAAAACGTATGTTTTGCATGGTAGTCGCCAGCTGCTACAAATCGAGGTCCAAGAGATTTGTAGGAATTTTCGTATTGATCTTCAGTGATTGAAAATCTGGGAGGGGAGTAAATTGATGATATCACGAAGTTTATACAAAAAATTTCAATGCCAATATTTGTTGCTTGTAGGTGTTGTTCACAAATGTTGTCAAGAATATATTGCTTGAGTCTTGACTGTATTAGAATCGCTGATCCACAGCGTGCTCTTCCTCTCGGGTCCTTTGAATCATATAATCATATATTCCGAAACTTTGCCAGTATAGGACACATTTTCTTCATTTTGGTCTTCCACAGGGTCCACTTCAAGGTCCTCATCTTGAGTCGCTTCCTCAAATAAACGTTGAATATATGTGCTTCTTGCTTCATCACTCAAATTCCAGTATTCCCTTGTAGACAAATATCGGTCGTTGCGGCTCATTTTTCACCAACTTCACTGTTCAAATATTCAACACAGACTGGCGAAGCAAATGAAATATTTCAATTTTACGACACAAATGAACATCTGCTATCTAATTCAAAAGCAATTAAGCAAGTAGGTACCGAAAATAAGCAAAATAAGCAAATAAACAACCCTTACATAAAACCAGTTTCTGCCTACTTGTGTCGCTTTAGGTACTTATATACGAACAGAAACCAGTTTTTTTTCCAAATATCAAATTTGTACAGTTGAGAACGCAAAATATAATCAACAACAAAAATATTTACAGGAAAATATTATTTTATTTCAATAAACGCAAAACAACCTACTTCGGGTACCCGGGTACCTGGTTATGAAATTAAAGGAGTTTTGCTGGTTATGAATCGTACGGTTAAGCGGATGTGTCCAGTAAAGTTCAATATATTACGAGCAAGCAGATTAGGATGTGACTCGAGTTTTGTTAGGCATTTGCCTGCGTATTGTGCAATTTCTTCAGTCACTAGTGTCATATTTAAATCACGATGTATATTTGAATTTTTGATGTACCATGGAGCCGACGTTATCAAGCGTAAAATTTTGTTTTGCCTTCGTTGGATTTTCTCAACATTTGAAGCTGAAGCAGTGCCCCATAGCTGAATTCCATATTGGCTTTAAAAGCGACTTGTATATTAAAAGTTTGCAGTCTAAGCTGAGTGTTGAATTTCTACCAATCAGCCAATGTACCTGAGTTAATTTAAGTTTCATTTGTGATAGCTTAGATTCAATGTGGTGTTTTCATGTAAGTCGCCGATGAAGGTGTATACCAAGATATTTCACATGTAAATGTTGAGGAACAACTTGGTTGTTAATCCGAATGGGGGAACAAGTAGCTCTTCGTAAGGTAAATGTTACTTGACCACACTTTTGTTCATTTACCTTAATTCTCCATAAGTTTAACCATAGTTCCATCTGGCTAATGTGTTCCTGGAGTTTGCGGGATGCCTCATCAGGGTTTTCGTGCATACTAAGGCAGGCTGTATCGTCGGCAAATGTGAAAGTATGGATACTACTGCTCACAGCAGTGATGCCAATTTAGCCATTTTCTGGCTAAATTTAGCGATTTTTCATCCCATTTAGCCGGAAGAAAAATGCATTTAGCTATTAGCTATTTTTTTAGCCGCTTTTATTTTAATCTAGCTATTTTTTAGCTATTTTTCCAAACATGAAATTTATTTGTGATTTTTCATAAAAAATTTAAACTCGTATCAAAGGAACACTTATTGATTACTAAAAAACACAACAGAGTATTGTTCCGCATTAATATCAATTAATCCCGGTTCAAATTTGCCATTTATGTTGCAGCAGTCTAAAAGCGCTTATATGAAAGAGATGGCTAAATTGGTAACAATAAGATATACTACTCCGTTCTTATAATCGTTGCAATGTTGTTATAAGTTGTCGGTTCTAGTTGGTGGTTTCTGATATCAATCAAACAAGTGTCATTTTTGTTTTTCATGATTGAAAACAAAAAATAAACTTCAGTTTAAATGAAAGTTTGGAAAAGAGAAAATGAATCAAAAGTATAAACAAAAATTTCGCAAATAATAGATTAGTAACCCAAAAATTTAAAAACTGAATAGCAGAAAACACTAATGAATGAAGGCGTACTGTAAGTATTGCAAGTTTGCCCTATATGCGCAGTTTTTTGACTACCTGAATAAAAATAATTATATATATTACTTCAATTTATTGTTTTCATTTACTTTAAAAAAGTTTCCGATTTGCTTGAAAAAAATAATATATGAAATACCTTCTTATTTTTGTTAAAGTTCATGATTTTTGCACTCGATGGCGCTTAGCCATTTTTTAGCTAGTATTTAGCCATTTTTTTTGTCTTCATTTAGCCATTTTTGGTGAAAGAATTCTGGCATCACTGGCTCACAGGCGTATCACAAGTATAAATCAAATATAAAACTGGTCCCAGTATACTCCCCTGTGGCACACCGGATGAAATAGTTTCAGGCAGACTCGTAGTCTCCTTCCACAACAGTGAACTTACGGGAATTAATGTAACTTTCCAAAAGATTTAAAATGTTTTTTGGTAAGTAAGTCTTCAATTTTAAAATTAGGCCTTCATGCCACACTTTATCAAATGCCTGGGAAATGTCAATAAACAGCGCAGAACAATACTTTTTTTTCTTCAAAAGTTGTTCTTATAAATTGAACCAATCTATGAGTTTGTTCAATGGTGCTATGCTGACTTCTAAAACCAAATTGATGGTCTGGTATGCACCCACTACTAATTAGAATTGGGGACAATTTTGTTTTGAGCAGTTTTTCGAAAAGCTTTGACATTGTTGATAGGAGACTTATTGGCCTATATGACTCAGCCTTGGTAAGATCTTTGCCCGGCTTTGAAATCATTTTAACCTTGGCAAGCTTCCAGCTGTGTGGATAATACTCCAATCGTAAAATGGCATTAAAAATGAATAACAGGATTCTCACTGCAATACGAGGCAACTTCATCAGCATCTGGTTACTAATTCCATCAATCTTCGTGTTGAGTTCGGCAATTAATTTTTGTAAATCACGCGTCTTAAACTTAATGTGTTGAGGGGATAGAGCGACTACACTCGGCAAATCAGCAACACCAGTACATGTGTTTGGCGTAAATACGGCTTTAAAGTGCTCAGCAAATATGTTACCTTTTTCAGTATCGCTTAGATGCTGGTGTGACATCGATACTTTCCAAATAATTTTTAAGAGATGCAATTTTCTCAGATGCAAGCAACTCTTGGAGCCGTTTCGTGCACTCTTTAAATCTAATTTTATTTTGGGGTGATCTGCGCTGTTGCCATTCCCTTCTAGCTCTTCTTCTTTCACGTACGGACGTTCAATGTCTGTAGAATAAATTTTATTAATACCAGTCTGCGGATGGGAGGTAGTGGTATGTGCAGTAGCCTGTTTAAAGTTTTTGTTAAGATTGGCAATGCTAGATTCAATATCATTCGGTGTTCTTAGCGTAATATTTTCCGTGCAATGCCTACTGAGATATTTTTTGAACCCCAGCCAATTAACACGATTGATCATCTTCACATATGGGTCAGGTAAGTTACTTCTTAATAGGCTACAAATTGTAATGATCGTTGGGGAGTGATCGGACGATAGATCAAGAGAAGCTTGAACCCGAATTAAATCCCTAGAGATATTTTTTATGACGCCAAAATCTATAACATCCGGAATTTTTTGTATGTCAGTAGGCCAATAAGTGGGCTCCCCACTTGAAATGACATCCAATCCAATTTTTGAAGTTGTGTTGAACAATGTTCGACCTCTGGGTGTAATAAGACGCGAACCCCAAAACGTATGTTTTGCATGGTAGTCGCCAGCTGCTACAAATCGAGGTCCAAGAGATTTGTAGGAATTTTCGTATTGATCTTCAGTGATTGAAAATCTGGGAGGGGAGTAAATTGATGATATCACGAAGTTTATACAAAAAATTTCAATGCCAATATTTGTTGCTTGTAGGTGTTGTTCACAAATGTTGTCAAGAATATATTGCTTGAGTCTTGACTGTATTAGAATCGCTGATCCACAGCGTGCTCTTCCTCTCGGGTCCTTTGAATCATATAAGGTGTAGCCATAAATTTCGAAGTCAAATAAGTCTCAGAGACTGTCATTACATCAATATTTTTTTCCGTGAGGAAATGCTCAAGTTCATTTTTATATTGGCGAATGCCGTTTGCGTTCCATAAACATATTTTTAAATAAATTTTTAAAATATTTATTAAAGTGATATCATCTTTTTTAAAAACCCAAATAACGGTAGTTTTGCAATGTCTCTAAATCTTTTCTACTGTTGACCATTCTTAATTCCGATTTGGTGAAAAATTCTACATTAAGATCATGTGTCAAATTCATTTGGTCACGACTTTGTTGAAATTTTGTTCCACAGTTTTGATAGTTCATATTTACAATAAATAAATACATGTATTAAAAACAAAAAAAAAAAACTTATGTATGTATTAGTGATGCACGAATATTCGTATTCGTATTCGAATTGTCGAATATTCGGCCATTTTCAGGCGAATACGAATATTTTTCCAAAGAAATTAAATAAATAAATGCATAAATCCTAAACGAAATTTAAATAAACGACTGAAAATTTTAGTTTGTACAAATACATAAATTTTTTATAGAAATTTGTGCTTTGTATCATTTTCAAATATTATTTAATGACGATCATTAAAATTTTGGGTACTTTTTATTAACTTTAAAGTACGCCAACTAGAGTGCGAAGTACTTCTTCATAACAATTTTTTAGTATTTCATATTGCATATAATATTCGTATTCGTATTCGCGAATATCGTTTCAAATATTCGTATTCGTATTCGCGAATATCAAAAATTGACATTCGTTACATCACTAGTATATATAGTACCAAAGAATATAAATTGTATAGAATGCGCATCTGAGCTAAAAATTAACCATTTTTTGCAGCGTTGTCAACTTTCAAATTTCAAATCGCACCAAAATGGAGAAAAAACGCGCCATTTACAAAAAAACGCACCTAGCCTCGAATTTCTTTTTTTAGTATAAAATTAAATTAATTTTGCATAAAAGTGTAATATAATTTTTTTTGTGTAAAAAATTTAACACTTACGTCCTCTTCAAAATGTATGATTAAGAGTTAACGTGAACTTTAACTGACAGTTCTTAGAACAAAACTTGCCGTTAAAGTCCCTGTTAGCTTTTGATTGTACATTGTGAAAAGGGCCGTTAAACAGGCTTTTACAGTTCGGGTTAAAAAAATATAAAAACTTTACAAATTTGTTTATATTTATTTTTATATTTGTGATTTGAACGGGCTAAAGTTCGTATCGCTTTTTAAGCCAAATTACATGTGATAATTATTAATGAACAAATAACACCAAAGTCTGTTGTAAATATTCTGACTAACAACACATAGTTGAACGGAACAGCCAGCCGTTTTCGAAGGTCACTAAACCTTCATCATCAACGTTCTTTTGTGTTTGGTCCACTGTTGGCTTAAAAAGCGATACGAACTTTAGCCCGTTCAAATCACAAATATAGAAACAAATGGAGATCGAATAATAATTAAAATTAACTTAAAAAAATATATTTATTTTTATTGTATAGATAAAAATATTTTTTTAGTTTCATAAATTCAGTAAAAAACTTTTTAAAGAGATCAACGATTAAAAGTAAGGATTCAAAACTAATAAAAGTTTAGTATTTATCATTTTATTACAAACAGCATTTTACAATATACATATGTACATAATTAAAAAACTTAATAAAAAAAAACTAAACAAATTTGTACATACATACATAGTATACATGTGCCCTTAATTATGAAAGTCGTCTAAGTCATATGCATTTTCGACTCGATATAGTAAAATAAAGTTATATTAATCGAGAATAGTACAACTCTAAATTAAACGCTTGCATAATAAAAAATATTTTTGGATTTATTTATTTAATAATAATTTCAATACCGACCTTGAAGTTAACAAACTTTAGGTTTTCTATTAATGTGTATTTATTGACTAATTTTTAGCAAGATATATCTGATCTGCAAATATCCAATTTCTCCCCAATATACGGGGAGAAATGTGCACCCATTTTTTCCGAAAGTTCGAGAGTAACATCCTCATTATTTCCATATACAACGTTCGACCTCATATTTCTATCCAGTTTTTTGTAAATCAAGGGTTCAATATCAATCGACTTACTATTATTTGAGCTGCTGTTTTCCGAGACCTGCATGGAAACAGCTATATATAGCGAAAACTGCACATTGTCATCACTAACATCAATAGCAAGAATGTTTTCAGTTGTATTATTACAGGCATTACGTTGAGATATATTATTATTTGTTCAAATGTAATCTACTAAATATCTGGACCAAAGAAATATATGACTTATACAACTTTCATAATTAAAGCTTAAATTAGACGTGACATAGCCATAACGCTATAACCATAAGCAAAGCGAAATTCAATTGGTTTCTATGGTGAGAGTTATGGCGTTATGGCGAGTCACGCATAATCGAATACAATATTGCCCATTAGTTTGGTTCGAACGGCTGCTCTCTATGGCTACGGTTATGTCACGTCTGATTGAGCCTTAAGGGCCATTACATAAGTATGTTCATTTGTACAATATGATACATTTGTGTACATTAATTTTATAAATTCTGAATAAAACTTTTTAAAAAAGATCAAAACTTAATTATTCCAAATTAATAAAGCTAATATTTTCATCATTATTCTTATTGGCAATTAACACTTTCAGGAAGTTGGCAAGTTTCACAACAAGAATTTTCCGGTTTTAACCCATTGTTGTGTAGAATTTGCATTGGTGTCACCAAAAATTAAAAAACGCACCGAAATTTAAAAAAAAGGGCACCACGCACCAACTAAGGATTTTTTCGCACAAAAATTTTCAAAAAGCACCCAAAATGGTGCGAAACGCACCAAGTTGACAACGCTGATTTTTTGCTTACGCTTTAGATGCGGGGGAAAAGTATAAAGCGCAAGCAAACACACACTGAGAGCATTATATTCTTTGCTCTTATCACCAGCGTTGCCGTTGTGTGACTAAAGTCGCATTTTGCTACTTTTTCAACAGCAAAACATGCGGTCAATTGCAAAAAAAACTATGTAAAAATATCCGTATCCGAGTTTTACCACAAAAATAGCGATTTTCGGAGGAAAGTTGCTGTTGCTGAAATAAAGCTTGTTTTAAGGATGATAAGTTTCCAAATTTAGCAGTTGTAAAATTAGTGAATCACACCTTATTTCTTCATCTTTATAAAATATAATTTACATAGTATTTAAGAACTATGCATAGTGCCTTGGAAGAATAGTATAACTATATGTGACAGTGCATAGAGAAAGGGGCCTAAGGGTAAAAATCTGTTTTGTTCAGGAGAGCCATTTTAAAGATCTTTGGTATAACACTGAATAAAACGCGCATATCTCTGGGAGGGAACACTTTTGGGACATGGGATCGGTCTCATTCGATGCTCAGATGTTGTCCACATAAAAAAAGTGAAAATTGATTTTTTTACCCTTAGGTCCCTTTCTCAATGCGCTGTCACATATCTGTAGCAATAAATAATAATGGCTTAAGTTGACATAAGTGTTTTTTCATTTTATTACATATTCTTATTCTCTTCTGCAAGATCTATCACTCAACTAAATTTCAATTAAAAAATGTCATTACTAATAAGACTATACGCATTTATATTTTAACTTAAGTCTTCTTGGAAAATAATACGTAAGCCATAACATCTTACCTCAATTAAATTTTTTTTCGGTAGCTACATCAATATTAAAATATTTGAGCATAAAAACTTGTAAACACTTAAGTTCAATAACTAACATCACATCCAAATTATTCTTCATTAAAAAAACTTATATTTAACTAAGCTTTTAAAAAATTATCTTATCTCAGGTTTTCCGCATTTTTCAATTTAACCTAAAGCACTTATCTCGACTTACCATCAATACAAATTATTTTGATTTTCAATATAATAGCTTAAGTGCACTTTAATTTTTATTTTTCTAAAAATGGATTTTTTCATAACATCTTAACTAAAAAACAGCGAATATTAACTAATAAAACGTTTTCATTTTTTATAAAATTAAAAGTTTTGTTCTAAATAAATGTGCATCTTTTTCGGAGGCTAAAAATTTTATATAAAAACCAAACAAAATTAATTTTAGGCAAAACCCTTAATATCTCAAAACATGAAATTTCGACTTAAGCCATTATTATTTATTGGCACAGATATTATCCTCTTCAGAATCGAATTTTAAAATTTTCTACAAAACTTTAAATGGTTTTTCCTCAAAGTAAATTTTTTGAGTTATGCTGGATTTTAAGTAAATAAGTGAGATGAACCATGTCCAATATATATATTTATGTTTTTACAGTCCCTAATTTTTTTTATAAATCTTAAGTAATTGGGTAAATTACGGCACTCGATATCGAATGAAATATGCATTTAATTTCGATTGGAATTTCATTCGATATGAAATAATTGGTTGTTGTTTGTGCAAACAGAGAGATAAAATTGTTTTTGTCGTTCATAGGCGTAGGAAATACTCGTAGAAATAAACATATCGCAGATTTCCTCTTGCACGACGGATTTCGTTTGACGGTGGTGTTGTGTTAATTTTCATATGAACAAATGCGTTTTATTTTTTATGACGAAAGTTCGCACAAAAAAATTGTTGTTCGTCCCAGTTGTGTTCCCAGTAGGGTGATCGATTATACGACTTTTTCCAGAAACCGGTTTTCGAATAGTTCGAATATTTGAAATTATGAAAAACCCGGTTTCGGTTTTAACAATTCAGAAAAAACCGGTCAACCGGTTTTTTTCAAGTAAGAAAATTATTATACAAAAGTTTTGATTTTAAATTACATTATTAAAAAAAAGAGTTAACAGTTCATGTAAATACTATAAAACAATACAAAAATTAAAGGTAAAATATAAAAATTAACTTCATGGACTTATGTATAGTACATAAATATTTATATATAATATACAGTTTAGGAATAAACTCTACATATAACCATCATTTTTAGGGTTTGTGGAAACTTGGGAAGAAATTCAAAAAATTAATTATGCCAATATTTAGGGTGCTAATAAATATGTTTATATATGTTTAATTTGATTTACCTGGTTAATTGTTAAAAAAATCCATCTAAATGATTTCCGTTTAACCCTGCGTTACACTTTTAATTGACTCCAAAAGAAAATCCCTTTTAAGAAATCCCGAACAAAATTGCGCTTAATTGTTACTTGAAAATTTACACAAATGGTAACTGGTGAATCTATATAAATAACTAAGCGAGCTTTTTTGATTATGTTAATCGATGAATTAACGAAGTATCGGGTAAATATTTTTTTCCATCAAAAACCGCGCATTTTTATAAAACCAATTAGGCGGAAATGCTGAACTTTTGTAACTATTGGGGCTTTATGTCGCTTGGCATGTTTGTACCCAGCAAAAAATTTAAAAAAGGTAATCGGTTTGGAATTAAGCATTTTTGATGGAAGCTCTTCCCTACTGGATTACCAACTTAATGATTTTAACAAGGCGTGAGACTAAAATAATCGATTCTTGAGAAGTACTTACTTTTTTTATTTGGCAACTTGTTCACGTAATCTATCAAATCTAAAAGAATCATTCTTCTCATTTATTAAATTGTACACAATTTTTTTAATTTTATGTAATGTGATTTGTAAGCGAGTAATGAAATTTGGAAATCAGAGAAGTAAGTCATTGGGTCTAATGCATTAAACCTGAGCATTTGCTTTGACTCAAAATTTTGAGAGTAGTAGTGAACTGCCGGTTCGGGGACAATTAAAATTGTTAAATTGTTGCTGAAATTGTTAAATTTGGGTAATTAAAATTTGAAATTTTAAAATTCTTGAAATTTGATACCTACGAGGGTGGTTCAATAAGTCCTTTAAATATTTTTCGAGGGTGGTTCAATAAGTCCGTCTTTTTACTAATGCCTACGGCAATGCATGATAATTTTTCGTAATGCCGACGGCAAAACATGATTATAATTTTTTTCAAATGCCGACGGCAAAACATGATTATTATTTTCTAATGCTCCCAGTGCTGCCAGACGGTAGAAATTTGTTATCATAATACTATATCAGTAATATCAGAGAAAGTAGGTTTGATGACTACTAGGCGATTCTTATATGAATCGTGGGAATGTGCTTGTGTGATTTCCTCACGCTAATAAATTGTTATAAAATAAAATAATTAAATAAATGAATAAAATAATTAAATAAATTATTTTATTTATTTATAAAACGTTCTCATGTATATGAACACCCCTAATGCTTGTGTGTGGGGGGGTTCAGCTTGTTTGTCGCTGCTAAGCTTATATTCTCTATATTTGTTTAAGAAATATATTTGTATGTATGTATGTATGTGTATGATGCATGTATGTATGTATGTATGTATGTATGTGTGTATGATGCATGTATGTATGTATGTGTGTATGATGCATGTATGTATGTATGTGTATGATGCATGTGTGTATGTATGTGTATGTATGTATGTGCGATCGAAGAAACTTGTGCGTGGAATATTTTGTGGCTGTGTAGAATACATTTATATTCTGCAACGTAATCATTTTCTTTGGCTGCGATTATTTTAAAGCAGCAAAGTTTCAACTAACTACAGTCATAAGCAGAGAAACAAAAAGTAAATATTTGCAAGTAAGCAAAAAGACTAACTTCTCCTCCTCCTTCCCACTTCCTTCTCTTTCCTTTATATAGTTTGTATTTGAAATAAGAAAACACTTGCAGATTTTTTATTTTTCTATACATTTATTGTTTAAAATTTTTTAAAATTTTATAATAATACATACATTAATATTTTAAAGAGTGGAAAAGTTCATTTAAAGCAAGATATTTCTTTTGTTAGTAAAAAAGCATTTTTTAATACGCAAACACCAAATTTATGATAATTACAATAAAAATATTCTGGATACTTAATCTCCATTTGTTTAAAGTTGATACAGCCTATATCCTAAACGTTAAAAATTTTCGGCATAAATTTTTTTCCAACCATCGTCTTTTCTCTTCGCCTTTTACATAAATTTTAGAACATCTTGCGTTGGCTTTTAAAAAATTGCAAATGCTTTGAAAAGAAACTGATCCGGCACTCCAGCTGAGGTGATGATAGTTTTTCGTTAGCCACTTTACTTCTCTTTGCTTTTTTATTGATAAGCATTTAAAATGAAATGGTGGTTTTATAATGAAATTGTTATATTCATAATTGTTGAAAACAATCGCTACTTCTTTTGCGATGAAATCATTTGAATTACTTTTGAAACCTTGTACGTCTATAAAAATTGTGTTATTTTCCATATTACTCAATTTATATGACTTTTCGAACTTGTCCTTTGATGGGTATATATTCTATTATGCGATCATGAATAACAATGCAGTAAGCTGATGTCTTTGCTGCAATATTAGTTGCTGTTTCAAATGCTATTTTTATATCAATCGGTCCATTATTGAGTGATTCATTCTGCTGACTGACATCTACTACAAAAATAGGAGCTTTTGTCTTAAACTCTGATGCAGTTAGAAGCGGTTGAGATTCTTTCATATAGTAGCTTTGTTGGAATCTTAGATACATATCATATAGAATTGCATATCGTTCATTTTTGAACTTTATGTTAAGATCATCATATGGATATGAGACTGAATTTAAATGTACTTTTAAATTAGTCAAATCACAATGAACAAACTTATTTTCTTGTTGAAAAGCAATCAATACAAAACGGGGGCGTTCTCTATTTGCAGCCAGTTTAACATTCCAAATATGGCTAGTACCTGTGTTTAATTGTGGATTAACATGATAATCCCAACTGCGAAATGCCATAGGTATAGAAGCACCATTGTTAATAATTTTTATCATATTCAATTTGCTAAAGTCGGATAATTGTACATGTGGGATTCTCCATGAGATGAGTGAAATTGTAAGTTTAGCTTTTTCAGTAGAAACACTCGAGCGTACAAGATCTTCATCATTCTTATTGCGCAAGAGTATCAATTCATGTTTTCCATTTAGTATAACTTTGTTGTAGTCTTCGGCGAATCCTAGAAGCATTTTTAGAGGTACATAAAAATTGAAAAATCCATTTTCATGAGTGACATCGTCAATTTTGTTCCATCCAGCATTTTGCATCACATTGCTTTCTGTTGGTGACAGGGAAACCAAATTTTTTATAGTGCTAGTGGCTCCTAAATATATTGTATGGTCAATTTCAATTCCATTGAGCTCATAGCGAATTTCATCAAATAGATATGCTACAAAGTTGTTTTTTAATAAAAAGTTCTCCGAAGAAGAAGAAGAAGATTTGGCCTTATTATCATCGGCAACAAACCCCTCTACATAAATGTAGCTCTCACTGGGTAGAACGTACAAATCTTGATTTTGTATTGAAATTCTAATTTTATCATTATTGTTGTAAGATTGTAAGTATGGTACATATGTATGAAAGTCCTTTTTGATTATATTCTCATCAGACCAGGGTTTATCTAAGACATCTATTATTGAACTCATTTTGTCTTCAATTTAAAATTCAAGGACTTCAGAAAATTTTTATTTGATGTTGTTAGAGCCTTTTGTTGAGCTGGTCGATTTAATGTTGTTGTTCTTTTTGCTGCTATATTTTTCAATGTATTTGTGTTGTATATTAGCATTATTTAGTTGGCCTTAAATGTATTCGTATTGTAATTTCCTCTCCTCGGAAATTAATTAAATCACCGTGTTGATCCAGTACGCGCAGCGCTAGTGAACTTATCTCTCTGGTGTTTACAGGTAAATAGATAAGATTTCTTGGAACCTCATCTATTTTATAGCCTGGAGGCAGATTAATCGGAAATTCATGAAGTGTATGCGATTTCGAGTTATTCATATATGTGTTTATAGCGATACTACTTTCAATTCGCAAGAGATTCACTTTAAAAATATTAACTGGAAGATCTGAATAATAATATTTGTTTGGTGTTAGGATTTTGCTATTGAATCCTAAAAGTTTTCCAATTGTATTGTCTTTATTAAAATATACAGGATCCTTGGAACTATTAACTTTAACTTGCATTGTATTGTTATTGGCTTCAATAAAAATCTTATTTGCTGGGCAGAGTCGTTTGTATTCCTCTTCTATAAAATCAACTATATTATTTAATTCGTAAGATCCAATTGGTATTTCAATTATATGTTCCCCTATATGAAACATATTGTTGTAGGTGTCTACATTTGGAATACTGTTGTATGAATGAAAATCAGTTAGAGCACACTCATATGCACCATGTAATTCAATAGGAGGAAAGTAACTAGCAGATAGTTCTGATGAGTTAGAGCTCAGAGTAAGTGTTATTGACATTATAACAGTCTGATTACAATTAAATATAGTTTAGTACACAGTATGGTTTATAAGCATGATTTAAATATTTTATTTCAAATTTTTTCTCATTTTAAAATTAACATTAGTTTCTTAATATTAATGCTATTGTTGTTGTTGCTAATTTAGTTTTTCTTCCAACTATAATATTTCATCTTTACTTATCCAAGAATTGTGTTGATTAGAAAATTCTAGCCATTTAACATATACCTACTTCCCTTTAATTTTAAGAACCTTTTCAACTAGATATGTATTTGGAAATCTAGTTTTTGAAAGTTCCTCAGTATAGAAGCCACCTTTAATAGGATTGCCAAGATAGTCTTCTAATATGTATGTTGCAGGATTTGTATTTTGAACTCTGGTAATTGTGAAAATTTCTGTAGTCCAATTTGGAGTATAACCTTTTTCAAATGTGTGCTTATATTTGCTTATGCGAACATGATCTCCCACATTAAATTTCGACATTTTATACATTTTCAAATGACTGTATACTGTATTTAGCAGCTTTTCCTCATTTGTTGAGTTGACTTTAATAGGAGCCATTTTAATGGTACGATGAACTTTTCTATTGTATGCATTGAGTAAATCTTTGTATATATCAATCCACTTATATGAACCATTATAACTAAATTCTTTCCACATCATTCCTTTCAATGTTCTATTAAATCGTTCTACTATTGATGCTTTCATAATGCTATATGTTGAGTAGTGATTAATGTTGTATTTATGCATTAATTTTCCAAAGTGTTTGTTGAAAAATTCTTAGCCATAATCTGTTTGTAAGTTTTTTGGTACTCGTCCCAATTCAAAAATATTTTCCATTGCCTTGGTTGTTTCGAGTGCAGTTTTTGTTTTTAGCGGTACTGCCCATGCAAATTTTGAGAATGTGTCAATTACAGTCAACAAAAATCGATAGTTCCCCATTTCGACTAAATCAGCTTGCCAAAGATCATCTATTCCTTTCATTAGAACTCTGCGACGCACAAAATGTTTTCGTGCTTGCTTATGGAGTTCGTTTACTAAATTTCTTTTTGAAGACATTAAGTTGTTTTAAAGATTTTTTGCAGAGTGTGGTGATCTACTTGACGCACTTTCAGCTATTGATACAATCGTGTAATTTTCTATTCTATAAATTTTTTCATTAAGCTGTTCAATTTGTTCTTCAAAGGACGTTTCAATCTGTAGAATATCTTTTTCAATTTTATAATTTTCTTCTATCTCTAATTTTATTTAGCGTTGTAGTTCCTCAATTTGCATTTGAATATCTTCTCGTATTATAGTATTGTCTCCCTTAAAGTATGTTAATAATTTCTCTTCTAATTTTTCGATTTGAGTTTGCAAAAACAATTTATTGATAACATCGTTTTCCTCCAGAGCTTTTGCAACATTTTTGATCCTTTTGTTTTGGACATCAATATTGTTGTTCGTATCCACAAAGAACCCCAGCAGTTTAGGTGAATTTTTCAATGAAATTGTGCTGCTAGTATCGTTTAAATAGTGTCCAAGTTTATCAACAGACATACTCTATATACTTTATTAAAGTTAGTGTATTATATTCGCTTCACGTAGTTCTTCAATAATTGATACAATCTCGTTATTGTGATTAGTATGACCTGCACCTTGTGATGCGAGCAGTAGTCGAAGTCGATCTACTAACTCATTCGGATCGTCCCAGTATATATAGTTGGGCTTATTGATGTTAAATTGCATCATTCCATCACCTAAATAGCTACCTTTGGGTTTAGATTCTGCTGATTCGGGTAAATTCTTCTGGTTTTTCTCATCAATAAATTTCTTAATAATATGTTTATATTTATATCCTCTAGTACCCTTAATTTGACCATCAGGTTTAAAGTCTCTTCTATATGCATTAGTAGTAATTAAAATCTTTTTATAGATTTCAAGTTCAAATTTATCATAATTTTTTGGTATTTTATGAAACATTAGAGAAAATAGTCCTGGTGTTAGAGCCCATATTTGACCACCAACTTGTGTTTTATCTTCATTCAGTTTAACGTTACTATCACCAAATTTCCATACATCATTGTAATCTTTATGTGGGCCATAGTTTGTATCTAATTCATTTCTTCCTTCCAAAACTGATAAATCAGTATAAGTATATTCTGTATTGGAAGTCTGTGAGTAAAAATCATCTTCATCATCATCATCATTATTTTCAGTATTAAAATCATTAAATAAGATGGCATTATAAAAAATTGTCCCTTCTACTAGTTTTTTTTTTGTTGTACTTGTCTCTATCTTGACTGATGGGTTTTCAGGCTTTAAATTTGTATTATTTTCAACTTCTGTCTTGATGTTACTTTCTTCTTTCATGCGAATTCTTTTAATATTTTTAGAACTATTTATGAATTCTTTAAGACGTTCTGTTATAGGTTTAAATGTACCTCTTAATTGTTCACGTGTATTTATTTCACCAGTTTTTATATTACGAAGCTTTTTCTTCAACACATTTCTTGTCAACACCAACTGTTTTAAAATTTTCTCATCCATGTTTGCTAAGGGCAAATAACAGGTACCAGCAATGAGGTCAGCTTATCAGGACCTGGTCTGGTTTTCAGATCAGCTTTTCAGGACCTGGTCTGGTTTTCAGATCAGCTTTTCAGGACCTGGTCTGGTTTTCAGATCAGCTTATTAGGACCTGGTCTGGCTTTCAGATCAGCTTATCAGGACCTGGTCTGGTTTTCAGATCAGCTTATTAGCAGCTGGTCTGGTTTTCAGATCAGCTTTGCAGGACCTGGTCTGATTTTCAGATCAGCTTATCGGGACCTGGTCTGGTTTTCAGATCAGCTTATCAGGAGCTGGTCTGGTTTTCAGATCAGCTTGTCAGGACCTGGTCTGGTTTTCAGATCAGCTTATTAGGAGCTGGTCTGGTTTTCAGATCAGCTTATCAGGACCTGGTCTGGTTTTCAGATCAGCTTTTCAGGACCTGGTCTAGTTTTCAGATCAGCTTTTCAGGACCTGGTCTGGTTTTCAGATCAGCTTTTCAGGACCTGGTCTGGTTTTCAGATCAGCTTTTCAGGACCTGGTCTGGATTTCAGATCAGCTTTTCAGGACCTGGTCTGGTTTTCAGATCAGCTTATCAGGACCTGGTCTGGTTTTCAGATCAGCTTTTCAGGACCTGGTCTGGTTTTCATATCAGCTTATCAGGAGCTGGTTTGGTTTTCAGGTAGCTAGTCTAGTTTGGAGATCAGCTTATCAGGTATCAGATGAGGTTATAGCAAATAGATGTATCAAGTTTAAAGTAAGATTAATAACTAAAGTCAATGTTTTATGAGAAGTAGTTTATATAGTTATGAAATAGTCAAATTGCTTTCTGTAGCGACCATCATTTAATTCATTATCTTTGCTTATCACTAAAAAGCCATATTTATCCTTCCAACACTCTCGACAAATTTCTTGGAACTTTTCATAACTCATATCACTGCCAACATGATCCCTATAAACATGCTTCATATTTGTCTCATCTTGCTTAAACATTATAATAACATTTGCATTGTCTCTTATTATATGTTTGGGAATTCTAGTATAAGTTTGACACAAGTAGAATGAATCAACATTCCTATGCCGTCCCATACAAAAATATGAACGTATATTATTCTGCTTCTCACATGCAACATCATCAAATATCATAATTGAATTAGTTTTAGCTTCGTCAGGTGGAATAACTGATTCATTATCGGTGAATGTATAATATCCCATTCCTTTAATTGGTGGAATTAGTTTCTTCAAGTACTCATATTTGGGTTAAGAAAGAGATTTTGAGTATAAATAGATGTTTTCAAACTTGATTCCATTAGGACTTTCTAGTAAGCCGATCATAACATTAGTCTTTCCACAATTTGATGGTCCCACTATTAGAGCACGAATAGAATTTGGTAAGAGGGGGCTATGCTTTATTTTTGAAGTGATGTTCGATGATTCATCAATATTACGAACTAAAATATTTTTATGTTGTTTCACTAACTGCATTTTTGTAACTAAATACATTTCATAAATGTTACCTCTTATTATAGAAAAAATCAGATAATATGGTTATACGATATCAGAAAACGTTTAGTCATAAAAACGCCTTCGTTGGAGGAGGTATAGTAGATAAAATAATAAACTCTCTACCTGTTGAACTTCATCTTCCTGGATATCAGTACTGTGGACCTGGAACAAAACTACAAAAACGTTTAAATCGAGGTGATAAAGGAATTAATTTATTGGACTCTGCTTGTAAAGATCACGATATAGCTTATTCGAAAAATAAGGATTTAAGCACTAGACATAAAGCTGATAAAATACTTGAAAATTTAGCTTGGGATCGAGTTTTATCAAAAGATAGTAGTATTGCTGAAAAATCATTTGCCTATATGGTTACTAACGCAATGAAAGCCAAAACAAAATTTGGTATGGGTGTGGAGAAAAGGAAAAATGTTAAAAAGAACAAGATAAATGATAAAAAACTGTTTAGAACATCAATTACAGCTGCAACAAAAATACTAAAGAAGGAAAAACCATTAGATATTAACTCAGCAATTAAAATTGCCCGAAAAACTATCAACAAATCATTAAAAGGAAGAAAATCTCAAATTATAGTACCACGTGTAATACGTGTCCCAAAAATTGGTGGGTTTTTGCCTCTAATACCGATTTTAACTGCTCTGGGTGCAATTGGTAGTCTAACAACTGGAGGTGCTGCTATAGCTAAAGCTGTAAATGCAACAAAGAATGCAAAAAATCAACTTGATGAAGCAACTAGACATAATAAAGCGATGGAATCTATTGCAGTTGGAAAGGGACTTAACTTAAAACCATATAAAAAGGGTTATGGTTTAGTTTTCAAAGAGGAATCAAAAAACTATTAGAGATGCTACCCAACAGACCACTATCTGATGAGGACCTAAACCGTTTCTCTATAAATATTCCATATTTTAAAGGAGTTTTCATGTTGAATACTCTACCAAAACGAACAAAGAAAATAGAATGTGGAATAATCAATTTAGACGTATCAACAGGACCTGGTACCATTGGGTAGCATATTATAAAAACAACAATGAAAAAGAATATTTCGACAGCTTTGGAAACTTACAACCTCCTTCGGAAGTAGTCAAATATCTTGGTAGAAATATAAAATACAACTATAATCAACATCAGAATTTCAATACATTTACCTGTGGTCATTTATGTCTTAAATTTCTGTATGAAATAACTGAAAATATTAAATAAAACACACAAACATTTATATTTTACACACTCTTTAATGTCTTTTTATTTATAATTTAAAATACATAATTAATACATATCATTGCCAAATAGAAAATTGGGAATTTGGAATTAGAAATTCACTCAGCTCGCTCTCACCGATTAAGCTTTTTCGATTAGAAAATAAGAGAAACTTGTATGTAGTGAAAAATATAAGGACTTATCCGATTATCTTAATTGTTTCTCTTTATGAAAATATCTAATGAAATTTAATGGAATTTCATAATATTGTGAAATTCAATTTGTCTTGTGCAGATCCTCTCAAAGAAATCGAGACTGTGCATGTTTAAGCGATATGGAAGATATCATTTTTTTTTTATCCAACGAAGTAAAGCCAATAAAGAAATAAAAGCCATTCACACATTTAATTCTTTTTTCAATATTTTATTTCAAATTTTTTCTTAAAAACTCATATACATATGTACAATAGTTTTTCTTAATAAATAGGATTTTATTTAAAATCATTTCAACAACAATAAATAAGATTTTATTTAAAATAATTTTAACAACAATAATTAGGATTTTATTTACAATAATGTTTCTTAATAACTAAGATTTAATATACAATTTAAAAATTAACTACTTAACTAAAAATTAACTAATTTTAGCTATTTTCTTGCATTCTAGCAATCTCATCTAGCAACATATCAAGTTCATATTCAGGGTTAGTTTCCTTAATACGAAAATGATACCATGCATATGTGTTAATATTATTTGACCTAATTTTTCTCTTATCGTCTCCATAACTTAAGACTACCTTATTTAATTCACTAGTATATATCTGGTGAAGCTTAGATTTAAATGTTAACATATTATCGTGTACATTAGTCTTATTGAATAAACAGTTTTTATAAGTAGCTAAACTATATTTATCTAATATGGATCTTTTTACCCCCTTCGATTTTTTAACGTCATTTTGATTTTGTACACTGAATGAGTACATTTTTGATCGCAGCCCAACAAATTCTGTCATTATCTTACCGCAGTTTTCATCCTTCATCATGCCTAAAACTTTTTTATTTATTAATGGGAAATTATAAGTATTGTCCGTGGGATAGTCCGATGTATCAAAATGTTCTTCTATGTCAGCAGCGTAAAAGTCATCCGTCTTTATTGAATACATAAAAGAGTCCGTGTCCATATAGTTCAATGAGAGTTTTGTCTTAAACTTAGGTTACATGTACCTGTAATGAAAATATACATTTTCCATTTGGACAACTCAAGTACACAAAGTCCTAAGTAAATTCGTTTATTGTAGCAGGTTTTGACTCTAGTCATTTCGATTGCTACCAGATCTTCGGAAAATATAGATCAGCTATGAAAATTTGGTTTTGATATCCAATCTTGAGCCCCCAAACGATTACAATTCATTCTCTCCCAATTATTGACAATTTTAACATCTCTCCTTTTATCCACATTTTCCATGGTTTTACCATAGACTGCATTATTAAGTAGTTTGAAAAAGTTTTTTTTCAAAAGCATTTTTATCAGTGGCTCTATGTCTGGTATTTAGGTCAATATAGCCTTTTAACCATGGAGATTGTTTAAATGCTAGAATACGATGTGTTTTCTTTAAAACTAAGCCATTTTCTAAGCATTGTTTAAGAACTCTAAAGTGTATCATGTATGATTGCTTTGTAGAGAAATCGGTTATCAACTTGTTATACTTCGCTTGCAGTGGTTTTTTATTTTCAGCGCAAAAAGGTAGGTCATTATGCAAGTCATGTAAGTGAGAAGGATAATCTAAAGTGACCTCATATACATAACCGTCTGTTCCATTGTCAGCTATGCTGTTTGGATCCAGATTCAGCTCGTCCTGCGATAACCATCTGAACCCCCCATGAGGAAGATATTCTGACATTGCCCAACCGTAAAGGTTATTTGCGTCTAAATAGACAAGAAACTCCGAGGGCTTCTCTTTATAGAAATCTTCCAAATATTTGTTATTCGCTTTCGAATATCTTTGGCTACACTGTACGATTCCCCCACGTATACCTTTTTTCATAAAATTGTACATGTCTATGTCCGTCAATAATTCTAGTTCAATTTTTGTGTATTTTAACATTGCATCCCAGGAAAGTCCAGGTGCGGTATAGTATTGACATGGATCCAGCTCATAAATACCTTTACAAACTTTTCTAAAGTTCTCGAAAATATCTGTCAGTAAGAGGACATCTGTTTTTAAGTAAAGTTCCATGTAATCTTTCATTGTTTTGCAACCAAAAGTATTCCATACCTCTACAGCATGTGAGTATTCCTCTAAAGAACACTCTTTACTGTTCAACTTATTAAAGAAATCACTGCGTGAAGGCAGCTGGCACTCGTCTAATTTTTGAAATGAATTTAGGTACTCATAGGGGAAAATGCCTTTCTTCTTAATAAGCTGAAATTCTTTTTCTGATTGAAATAAGGACCTTATAGTGTTAAAATCATTATACGACAAATTGCAGGCTAATGATTCTAAACTCTCAGCCATAAAGCGTAATGTATCAAGAAATCTTATTTCAAGATTATGACCATCGCTCATTTGTGTAAATTGCGAGAGTGATATATAAAGCTATTGAGAGGGAGTACTTTCAGTTGCATAGAAATTTCACCTAGTTCTTTAATAAAAAGATGTGAGTCATAATTTGAGTAATTGTGAAAGTAAACTGGTATAAACTCGGGAATTTGGTAATTCAAATTACAGTTGTTGTGGGCTGCACCTCTATATTTACCGCTAATGTGACAATGATCTCTAACGCGATCTTTACCTAGAAATTTTTGACAAATATGACAATTCACCGCACTATAAAAATTATAAATATCAGAAGGCGATAAAGTATCCATTTGCCTATTATTTACTAAATGATTATTATAAATATCCTCACAATCTTTAATTAAAAATGAAACAAATTTTTGTGAAGCATCTTTCCCTGTATAAACCCTTAATTTATCTAACTTATTGCTATGGAGACACTTAATGTAATAACTAAAAGCACAAGGAGTGTGCTTTTTGACAAGACTGGTTTTACTACTCACGTTATTACTAATCTCTTCCAGGATGCATTCGAAGTCTGCGTACACCACAAAGGGGACATCCATTTTCCTCTGATGCCCCTTAAAACTTAGAACTGCATCTGGACCTGACGGCATAGTAGTCACTATTTTGCCGCAATCTGCCTTATGGCTACTCATACCATTTTCGTTATGACTATACTGTAGGCAGCTATTACAAAAATGTAGCTTATTGTGATTTTTGGTAGACTGACTTCGTAAAAGTCTGTGAATGAGAAAAAATATATAAAAGTTTATAAGTAAAATGTCTCTATTATAAAATATATAAAACAAGTATATGTATCATTAAATTAAAGTGTTGAATAATTTTCTAACTTACCTTGATATGTCTTTTATCAATATGTAGTGATGAACTTCACCATTCTCCAAAAGCAACAAGTTGACATGCTTTACTTTCTCCTCCTTGGTCACATAATAGGGACCGATGATTTGATCTGCTCCCTCATCATACCCAAACACATTAACACTTATTGCTGGATTATTTACCTCGAACTCCTTAATTTTCTTTAGTGCTAATGGGTAAGTTAAATTTTTGAAATTTAGCGTTACACCATTTTGCGTAAAAATAATGTCTGCAGAAATGTCCTGAATATTATAAGAACTGCAACGTTTTGGCTGATCGTATTTTGTAGTATCCATGGCAGTGATTATACACCTTTTGAAGCAGTATTCATCACTATTTTCAATATTGATGCATGCTTTTCTGCCTTGTAATTTTTGAGGTGTGGATATCCAACTTGATCCTTTGACTAGCGAAGATTTGTTGATGTTGATTTCTGCTCGAACTATGCGTGACAATGTCCAACCAGAATCTCGCTCTTCAAATTCGGACATTTTTGTTGAAATCTCCTCAACTTGTTTACGGAATAATTCTTCAATGTTATCTGCCTTCGTCAGCAAACTCATTTTGGCTACATGTGTTATAACACACAACTCCAATTCTTCTTCTACAATTTTGATGTACTCCGCCACAATACTCACATGAAATTTAATTATTGTATGCTTAGACAAAGACATTTGAAGTCTCTCAATAAAAATATTCATGTTTTCTTTAATAAATTCTTCCAAGAGAAGTTGGTCCTTTTTATTTAGTATTACATATGTGGCGATATGGTTTTTGAAGGCTTTCGATATTTTGTAATATCTCACATTCTCTTCGACTTCTTCTTCTCTCCTAGCATGCGAAGTACTCATTGGAGTTGGCAGCGTTTCTTCTCTTCTTTCTTCTACTTCTACTTCTCCATCACTTTCCGGTAAACTTATGTCCATAGCATCGTTGTATAAAGTCCCTCCAAGGATATCCACACCTTGCTGATGAGCTTGTTGTTGCTGCTGCTCTTGTTGATGATAATTAAGAGGTTGCCATTGCATCAAATTGGAATACTACTCCATTTGATTAACTGCTGTGACGAGATTATTATTGTAACTTGGATACTCATATTGCATTGGTACTCCTGATGCCAAAAACGGATTACTCCATGACATTGGTGTAGGGTAACAGTTAGGCATACCGTATTGTTGATATTGGGGATACTGTAGAGAAGGGTGCTGCTGGTGATGAAATGAATTTATATGCTGTTGACGATTTTGAACAAATGTCTGCGGTTGCTCTTGATTTGTACCCCGACTTACGGCCATTTGATCCTGCACGCTATGACTTTTCAAATGATCCAAAAAGGACTTTTGGTATTTGTATACCTTATGACATCTATTACACTGGTAACCTGTATAACTCATTTTTAATTATTTTTATTATTATTTCACTTTAACACAATTGCTGATGATACTACTTGTAAATACAATAAACTACTGATGTGTTAGTTAGAAAAGTTGGTGTATTTATACGAAAATTAGTAGCAGTATCCTTGCAGCATTCACAGTTTTTACTTTTTGTTTCTCTGCTGATGACTGTACTTAGTTGAAACTTTGCTGCTTTAAAATAATCGCAGCCAAAGAAAATGATTACGTTGCAAAATATAAATGTATTCTACACAGCCACAAAATATTCCACCCACAAGTTCCTTCGATCGCATATACATACATACACATATGCATCATACATACAAATATATTTCTTAAACAAATAAACAGAATATAAACTTACCAGCGACAAACAAGCTGGACCCCCCACACACAAGCATTAGGAGTGTTCACATACATGAGAACGTTTTATAAATAAATAAAATAATTTATTTAATTATTTTATTATTTAATTATTTTATTAAAACTCATTTAGCTATTTTCTTAAATAATTTTTTTTTCTATTGGATGCCATGCCAGTCGTTTCTTTATAATCATTTTTAACCCTCGACTAAAAAAAGGGGTGTTATAAATTTGTAGTGTGTGTCTGTGTATTTTTTTTATTTTCAAGGCTTGGTAATTTTCTTTTTTCCAACAAAAAATTATTTTTTTTTATGTATCTAGCCAAAAATATGGACAAACTTTCGTTTGCATCCAAACTGGAAGTATTTTCACCCCCACTATCGCTTGAATTCATGACTGCTACTGATCAAACATTGGAGCCTTGTCTCAGCTATTTTAAGTTCAATCAAATTGTTTGAACTCATTTTTATGCATATCAAATTGAGCACGAGCTCTAGGTGGTATACTTGTGCTCATTGCTGTAGATCGTACTCAGCAGACTTAGCTTGAGTTTATGCATTAGACTCTAACGAACTGTAGCCGCAAAACTTTCACCATTTTGGTAAAACAATTTCACAATGAGAATGCGTTGTTCAATCGTGTAGCGCTCCATTTTTAGTAACCTCATACCTTCTACTAGCAAACAATAACAATTGTTCAAATGTCAAACAATGACACTTCGAATGGCGCCAAATTTAAATCTTGCGTTCTTGTTGGGACACCCTTTATATTCATTTCTTTCCTTAAACGTTTCATAACATAAAATACATTGAATGTCGCAAAAAGCATTACTGATCATAGAATATTTTTCGCACACCACTTTTTTTCTTTCACTGTATCTGTAAAGAATTTAATACACCCGCTGCGCATGTGTTATCGTCGCTGTTTCATTGACGACTAAATGGAAGAGAATAATAATGTGTGTGATTTTAGTTTGCACAATTGTGCCATGAAACTGACATCATTGCATTAGAGTCTGGTCACCAAGAAGAGAAAATTCTTAAAAGCAGAACAGAACTAATACATGTTTAGTGCTGTTCCACTGAAAAAAATCGATCTTGTAAATGTTTAATTGGGTATATGAAAAATATTGTTATTGGTTAATTTTATATGAATGAACGTTTGTATGTAGTGCTGCCTAAGACTGTATGTACTAGTTTTTTTCCATTTCTGGATACATACTGGACACTCAGCATCTACAAAAATATTTAAGCCAAATAAAAACTTTTTGTTTTGTTTTTTTATAGCAATAAAAAGTGCTGTTATAAAAAGATTTAAATTACATAATTTATTTGTATAAATAATATAGAAAAAAGAAATTAAATCGTTTTTGTGGTATTGGAGTATTCTCAGTGTATTTTTTTTTTTCATAAAAAATGCGACAGAAATCTGCTCTTTTTGTGTGTTTTGTGCTCTTGCCTTAGATTTTTGTTAGTAGTTGTTCTGTATACGTATGCAAAGCAGAATGCTAGCAGAGCCCTCAGGGCAATGGGATGGTGGGCTATGCATTAGACCCATTATATGGCAAGTAGTTCTAATGGTAATATGTAATTTTTTGCTGGGTATGTAAAATTTAAACACACAAAAACTACAACTAATACATTAAACACATTCACCACAGCAGGCTACAGACTACAAAATGTCAAGGATAGAATACAAATGTTTATGTGAGAGTGATTCTTTTGAAGACAGCAGGGCGGCAGGTTGTTGTCTATGCCAATGGTCACGAAGAAAAGAAAATTATTAAAAGCAGAACAGAACTAATACATGTTTAGTGCTGTTGTACTGAAAAAAAAATCGCTCTTGTAAATGTTTAATTGGGTATATGAAAAATATTTTTATGGGTTAATTTTATATAAATGAACGTTTATATGTAGTGGTGCCTAAGACTGTATGTACTACAGTCAAATCCCGATAATTCGTAATCGCAAGGGACCGGCCATGTCTTACGAATTATAGGGGTTTTAGATTTAGCGGGGTTTCTATTTAACGGGGTTAAAATAAAATAAATACGAATTAACGGGGTTTTTCAATTTATTTACTAAAACGATAAAAAAAGCATAAAAAAATTGTTAAAAATAAAATACAAAATAAAAATTTGTTGTTTTTGTAACACCGACAGTGTCTTATGCGTGCTCACACACAAACAAGCAGAAGCAAAAACCCACGCAAAAAAAAAATAGCGATAAACAAAAAATCATTCTTTCCATGTTTTTGTTGTTTTTATTACGAATTATAAGTGGTAGTTAGCAAACAATTACGATTTATAAGAGGTAAATAAGATTTTATTTGAAGAAAATATTACGAATTAGCGAGGGGACCAAATTTTATGGAAATTTTACGAATTTACGAGATTTTTTCAAGGGACCGACAGTTTATTACGAATTATCGGGAATTACGATTTATCGGGGTACGAATTATCGGGATTTGACTGTAGTATTTTTCAATTTCTGGATACATACTCGACACTCAGCACCTACAAAAATATTTAAGCCAAATAAAAACTTATTTTTTAACTCTATATTCCACATATTTTGTCTATTTTTATAGCAATAAAAAGTACTGTTATAAAAAGACTTAAATTAGATAATTTATTTACATAAATAATATAATTTGAAATTTATTTGCTAGTGGTTCAGCGTTGTCTATATATTTCATTGTTGCTGTAACAAATCATCAGTAGACTTCAACCACACATTTTGAACAGTCACAAACCTCTTATCTTATGCACAGACTTAAATAATATAGAAAAAAGAAATTAAATCATTTTGGTGGTATTTGAATATTATCGGTGTATTTTTTTTCATAAAAAATGCGACAGAAATCTGCTCTTTTTGTGTGTTTTATGCTCTTGCTTTAGGTTTTTATAGTAGTTGTGCTGTGTACGTATGCAAAGCAGAATGCTAGCAGAGCCCTCAGGGCAATGGTATGGTGGACTATGCATTAGACCCATTATATGGCAAGTAGTTCTAATGGTAATATGTAATTTTTTGCTGGGTATGTATGTATATATTACATTAGAATTAAGAACAAAACAATATTGGTTGACCTGGATTTAAAAAAGCTACGTCCAAACACACATATTCTGATAGGTAAAAAGCTTTGAAAGATCTTAAATTTGTTCTTGTTTCCTTGCAAAGCAAAATCATGCATTGTTGTTGCCAAGATCTGATTGGCTGTTGTGCTCTCGTCGGTGGAAAAGCACAAAAGTTCTTTTATAAAAGTTTGCACATTGTGCATATGGCTTGGACGTATGTAGCTGGTTTAAAAACATTACATTACATAGACATTACATAACTGAAAACAGGGACGTAGCATCATACTATTCACTTTAGGCAATATTGTCAACAGTGTTTAAAAGTTGTTTAAATATGATCCGATCGGCCAATTTTCACAATGAATAGAACAGTGGCAGCATTAAGGAGACAACAAAAATTCCATCTGAAAATTTCATATATTTTTAAATCATGTATGTATATAGATATGTATATGTACATGTTTATATACATATGTATATCGCACACCAAATCAAAAAAAATCACAGCTAAAATAAATCGCAAATGTCCAAGAGAAATAAAGATAGTTTTGATTTAAGAAAAACGAATTTAATAAATTTTGGGCTTCGACAGCATTTGATGAAATTTGCGATATATTTATGTACATATGTACATATATGCTACTCGTATTTTGGTTTTATTTACAATTTACCATTTTAGTTCTCGTAACACTACGACCACTCGAGCAATTTGTTGTGTCTTAACCAGAGAACAGCAATGAGTAGTGAAAAAGTGAGTACAGTTGGATCATGACTTAAAATTTCTTGTACTTATGCTCACTCAAGGCGAATTCTGTATCAGGTGACCTTATCAGTACAACTATTTTACAACACAAAAATCAACATGTAGTTTACTATGCCACAAAACCAATCTGTCAAAAGATTTCTGAGCAAATTTTGACATTTTGGTTCAAATTGCTAAATTTTGCATCTACAGCTGATAATCAGCAGGGCGGATAAGGTCACCTGATAGTGAATTCGCCTTGTGCGCACTCATACTTATTGCAATGTTGTCTATGAATCATATATACTTAGCAATCTTTATGACGTTGTTGATTTCAACTCTCCTTAACTCAATGCCTATGGACGATGCAAAAAACTATGATTCGCAATGCGAACTCCTCATACGCATTATGAGGTTGTGTTTATCTGTTGCTTTTTTGTTGTTTTGTTTTGCAGGAATTGAAAAACAACCCTACTTACTAATATTGTACTCGTATACTACTTGCAAACTGTTAAATGACTAAACTTTTAAATAAACATACATGCATGAATTGTGTGAGCTGCATCAATGTGAGTAGTATAAGTGTTTTCCTGAAATTAGAAATAAAGCTGAGGTGGTTTATGAGTGTAGCATAACTATGATGTCGACGTCGCATTTGTATTTGTTTCAACCTATACTTGTACTTAAAATTTGATGAGTCAGTATGAATAGCGAAAAAACGATTCATTGCTCATCATTGGTCTTAACACAAGCAATAACGCCGGCAGAATGATAACGTCAAATTGCTTGTGTTCAACAATGTATCTAGAGGTGGCGAACACGGACATTCAAATACATATGTTTTTTACAAGCTTTTATTTAGTTTCACCTGTGCCGTTGTCTGTCTGTAATAAAATCTTACAAATTAATATTGATCCACTTCCCGGTTAACAATTGACCTGAAATTTTGCATGCATGTATAAATCGGATGACAATGTTCATTTTAATAACAAATAATAAAAGCTTGTTTAAAAAAGGGGTTTTTCTCTGTAGAATGCATGTACATACATACTTAAATTAATTATCCTTATTAGATATTTTGCTAATTGAACTCCTATTTATTTTATGTAGTTCAAAATTTTTTTTACTTTTTTCTTGAAAAATAACAAAAATTAAACATTTTAAAAACCCCCGACTTTTTTCAGTAAAGATGTTATATCTTCTAAACGGCTGGACCGATTTTTTTCAAACATAGCTAGGAACCCTCTCGATCAAGTCATCTTTCAAACAAAAAAACTAAATGAAAATCGGTCCAGCCGTTTGGCCTGTACATGGACACAGACAGACACACAGATACACAGACACACACTACAAACTTATAACACCCCTTTTTTAGTCGGGTATTAAAAAAAATAAATATTATTTAAATTTGATTGCATTTGTTAAGAGATTGTGGCTCAGCAATGTATTTTAACATTTGTTGCTGAATCGGTTTTTTTGCTATTCATACTGACTCATGAAATTTCAAATATAAATGCGTAGGCATCGTTTATACTCAACCACTCTGATTTACGGACACTCACAATAAGATTGATTCATAAGTTATGTAAATCAATCAGTTATATTCGTATCACACTCACACTCGTAAATCATCTCAGTTTGATTTTTAACTTCAGAAAAATACTTATAATACTTACATTGATTCAGCTCACTCAACTCATCCATATAAATATGTATATTTAAAAGCGGTGGTTTTAAATTAATACAATACAACAAAAACAATAAATAAAAAAGAAAAAAAAAACAACAGTGAACTACATAAGCTCATAATGAGAACTTTAATGTTCATATGCGAAGTTCGCATTGCGAACAGTGTGCACACTTAATTTTTTTTAAATTCGGTAGAATCGGCAAAAAAAAACGGTAGATTTAAATGAAATCCTTAGAACATTTTTTTTATTCAAAGAAACATAAAAATAACAATTGAAAGAAACATAAAAAATAACAAAGTATATGTACTTATATATAAAGGTTAAGTGCAAGGAGTATCAAACTAAACAGGATGCAAAAGCGCATTTAAAACTTCACATGTGATTGGAAATTAAACTGCCATAAACAATGAAGCATTTCCAATAAAAAAAGTGTGCAAAAATTATTAAATCATTGGTAGGAATAAATATTTCATCCCCAAGGGACAATTCTTTAGCAAATATTAGGTTACTTATAGTTTCAGTTTTTAACCGATTTCTTTGTTCAGTTTTAATGATGACAGAAAATGACCACTCTGTGGCCGCACTGCTCTGTGGCAAAATAGGCAATTTACACATATAACGACTTAAATTACTAAATAACAATGTTCGGTAGATTTCAGGTCTTGTTCGGCAGAATTGGTAGATTGTTAAATTCACAAACATATTCGGTAGAATCTACCGAATATCGGTAGAAGTGTGCACACTGATTGCGAATCATACTTATTTTGCATCGTCCATAGACATTGAGTTAAGGAGAGCCGAACTCAACGTCATAAATGTTGCCAAGTATGAGTTCAATGAGCACTTCAAACTTTTGACTGGATATGATTCATAGACAACATTGCAATAAGTGTGAGTACACATGAGTACAAGAAATTATAAGTCATGATTCTACTCTACTCACTTTTTCACTACTCATTGCCTATCTCTGGTCCACACTCTAATATCTTGTATCGGCATCCGAATTTGGCAATTGCCACTGCAATAATTGCCAAGATTATTGCTCGTGTGGACGGCTAGTAATAGAGAACCTATAATTTTATTAGTTTCAATTTTGTAAGAAAAATTATTTTTTATGTATCATCAATTTGTTTATTTCATATATCTATATTCCGCTATACAATGAATTTGAAAAACATGATATCAATGTACTATATACATAAAATTTATTTCCCACTCTCACAATTAGCATATCATTAATACTTCCACTCTTAAGTTAGATAACAGTGCCAAAAACTGCTTTAATTAATAAAAAGGCAAAAACGTTCAATGATAAATATATTCTCTGTTTTTGATGTAGATTGAAAAACCCGTGACCGAAGGGTTATCGCATCGAACACGTGATCAGTGGGAAATAGACAGAACGTCGCTCAAATTCGTAAGAAAACTGGGCTCTGGACAATTTGGTGAGGTATGGGAGGGTCTTTGGAACAATACTACATCGGTTGCAATAAAGACACTTAAATCAGGTAAGTTATGCTTAATATTTTGACAAAGTTTGTTGAACATTCTATTTATTTTTTGCTTTTTAGGCACAATGGACCCAAAAGACTTTTTAGCTGAAGCTCAAATTATGAAGAAACTTCGCCACAATAAACTCATACAGCTGTATGCCGTGTGCACAGTTGAGGAACCAATTTATATAATTACCGAATTGATGAAGCACGGCTCTTTACTGGAATACTTGCAAGGTAAATTCATACTAAAATATATTTTAGATCAAAGTGCTGCATTTACAATAAAACTTGAACAAATTTTCCAAAAATAATCTATTAATTACACGGTGTTGCATTGAAAAAGAAAATTTGGAAAACGACCTAGTGTGAGTTGTAGGTCTTGTTGAGTACATTACAAATTGTATTAAAAAAATTTCAGAAACACCCTCAAATTCAGAAGTTATTCTGAAAATACCGTTTTCGGTGATTTTCATCGACTTACCGAACTGTAACTAAGTCAGTTTTTAGTTAATTTTAATTATTATTCGAACTCCATTTGTTTCTATATTTGTGATTTGAACGGGCTAAAGTTCGTATCGCTTTTTAAGCCAAATTACATGTGATAATTATTAATGAACAAATTACACCAATTACAAAACAACAATACAAAAAAGCTTTCAGCAAATTGAAATACGATGAATCAAAACAATTCACATATTCCATTTGCAATAAAATGCTAACTATGTGTTGTTAGTCAGAATATTTACAACAGACTTTGGTGTTATTTGTTCATTAATAATTATCACATGTAATTTGGCTTAAAAAGCGATACGAACTTTAGCCCGTTCAAATCAGAAATAAGTCAGTTTTAGTTGGATGTAAATTTTTTAATATTTTTTGAAAGAGAACAAACAGGTTACGCTTTAAAACGATTATATGCTAAACAAATAATGAAATTTATCAACTTTTTTGATTTTAGTAGCTTTTCATTGCTTATTTTGATATGAAAACTTATAAAAATTTATGGTAATGTATAAAGCAAATTTAGTTCTTAACAAAATATGCTATTAATTTTTCAAATCTGATAAAAATTGTGAAAGGTATTCAACTTTTCATTAACACATTTTTTTAGTAGGCTCTCTCCCATCGCAAAAAAATATTAATAAAAACACATCCATCAGCTCAATTGAGCAAAGTAATTTTTTTTTTGTAATCTTACAGTTATTTTGTTTTTGTATATACTTAAAGCCTTATACAGGGTGTCTGGCGGCAAATTCATATTTATAAATACGATTGTTTCAAAAAGCAATAAACGTTATGGAGGATTTATTAGTTACGTTGTCGCATTGGCCAAGTAAGCATCGCGCGTTCGCTGTTGAGACATGTTTTAAGAGTAAGGATTCTTACGTAATTGCTCGTCGACTATTTTGTTCAAAGTTCGGTATTCGGCGAATACGTGATGGACCGAGTGTAAATTTAATTCGTTCGTGGGCGCAGAGATTCCGCGCAACTGCTTCGGCTATGAATGTCCCACGGCCATGGCCGAGTCGATCTTCAAGGAGTCCCGAAAACATTAAACTGGTTGAAAGAATTTTACGTGAAAATCTGCGACTTTCAATGCGGAAAAGGCAGCCTCACTGGGACTTTCAAGAGCGAATATTCATGAAATTTTAAAAAAGGATCTGAAGTTCCACCCTTTTAAAATTAAAATCGTTCAAGAACTGAAAAAAGTGATTTACGTAAAAATTTTTGTGAAACGACGTTAGAGCGTTTTCGGACTGTGAATCCCCAACAAGCAAAACTGCCGTTACTTGTCTTCAATAACCGGCAACCCTCGATTGAAACATAAAAAACCATTGCATTTTTTTTAACAAACACAAACAACACAACCCGTGAAGCGATTAGCTTGTCTGCGAAAAACACCCAGAGTCTATGGTGGGAATCGAACTCACGACCTCGCTACCACTCAGCCATAGGGGCACCCTTGTGTGGTGTGCCTTATCCACACATGAGATAATTGGATTATTTTTTTTAATTCTCGAGGCCAGACGACGAATGTCAACAGTGAAAACTATCGACGCATGATTACGGAATTTTTTTTGCCAAACCTACGAGCTTATACATCTTACTCTTCACACACGTGGTTTCAACAGGATAGGCGACTACACATTCAGCCAGAGCTTCGATGAATTTGCTTTGGGAAAATTTCCCCCAAAAACTAATCACCCGCTTTAGGGACATCCCATGGCCACCGAGATCGCCCGATCAAACTCCCATATTTTTTTATGGGGCTACCTCAAAGAGGGGTTTTATAATGACAATCTCCAATCTCTTGTGGCTTTAAAGGAAAATATTCGTCGAGGAATCGGCTCAATTGAATCAAGTTTGCTGTAGCGTGTGGCGCAGAACACAAGGCTCCGTTTTGAACAGTGTGTTCAACTCGACGGAAGACATCTGGGTGACATACTCTTTAAAAAAATAAAATCCGCATTTCTATTCTATCGTTCAATGCTCTTAATAAAACTTTGTGTCAATTATAACGTTTTTTATTTAAGCCGGAAAATACAAACATACATAACAAAAACTTTCATGCCAGTCAGAGCTGTTAAATTACGATTCCGATTAGTAATCAATTAGATAGATTTTAAAAAGAATTGTAATTATTATATAAATCGAAAAGTAATCTGAATTACTTGAAATTACTACAAAATAATCTAAAAGAATCAAAATTAATCAAAAAGTAATCCGATTACTTGCAAAGATTACTTTTGATTCTTTTTGATTATTTTCAAACATTTTGAATTAAGATTACTTTATTTTGAAAAAATTCTAAAGAAATTTATATAATTATATGTTTTTGTTTAAGAAATTCTTAACATATTCGTTTATATAACAACATTAATAATATCAATCTGAGAAAAAAAATATAAAAAACATAAACCCAGCTAAAAATATTCAATATATGAATGTATATAACTATATATGAGTATGTATGAATTCATGTATGGAAATATATGGGATTATACATTGCAAAACTATTATATATGAATTAATATATAGACTAATATATGAAATGTATTATAATAAATGAGCTCATATATGAAAACTTCGTTATGAAGCTCTTCATATGTGGATCCATATATAGAAATAAGATTTAATATATGGAGCCATATAAGAATGTATGCATGCATGATATCTCACATAAGATAATTTTTGCAATCAAAAAAGCTTGGTATTTTATCACTGGTGAATTGGAAATCGATTAGAAAATACATACGGTATGCAAAGTTTATATGCGTACCCTCAACGTTGTTGCAAAAAAAACCATTCTTGTATGATTTTATACATTGTGGCCCCATTTAATATATCAAATAATCAAAGGGATAATCCAGTCATTAATTATAGAAAATAACTGAATTCTCTAGATAAGAAACAAAGTTCATATTATTGCACAAAATTATATTGAAATTATATTGTTAGAGGGATTATTTTTTCTTTTATAATTTATTGCATTAGTTTTTAATCTGGGTTCAAATCGTTACATACGTGATCGTATAGGCAATCGTACGAAAACAAATTAATTAATACGTCAATCGTATAAACTGCATGGGATTTCAATACGTTCACGTATGTCATAATTCGAAAATGGTGTTTTTACGTCACGAGTTGTACGTTCACGGATGTGACGATTTGCCCCCTGATTTCTTAAATTAAATTTTATGTACGAATGTGGGTTTTGTGTTTTTTAAATATCTAATGCATTTTTGACTTGAAATGATGAATGAAATGGCTTTCAGTTCGTTTTGAATTATTTGTCCAAACAAATGTTTCATTAAATACAACCTCCCTGTTCAAAATAAAAAAAGTAATTTTAGTAATTTAGCGCTTTTGTGAATCAAGAGTGTATAAATATTTTGCATACTGTAGGGGGAAATGTATGTATGAAAATGTATGAATATATACAATCATATATGGCCATATACCCTCATTTTTCGGATTCGAACCATATATGGGATATCATATATGCTCCATACATATTTTTTTAGCTGGGTATGTACATAAATGAATTCATATATGGAAATGTACACGGTTATACATGCGAAATGTATTATACATGAATTTACATGTGGACTAATAATATATGAAATGTAGTATTATATATGAGTTCATATGCGTAAATTTAGTTATGAAGCTCTTCATATATGGATCCATATATGATCATTTCCTCCGAATGGTCTACCAGGATGGAAAAATAAATGTTGATAATCATCGTGTTTTATTGTTTATAATTATAAAAAAGTCTATATTTTTATAATAGAATGGTTTCATAGCAGCGGTTTTACTTGAGGAAATTGGGCTGGAAGCTGGAAAAACCGTAAACAAAAAAAAAAAAAAACAAAGTGCCCTTGAGGAATACTCTATATGAGTACCTCAAAAACAAATAATTGTGAAGTGAGTTATAATGGCAGAAATGCCTATTTTACTGTGAGTTTTAAAGCTCTTAATGATAACGATAAAAATAAAAGATCTGATAATAGACTTTTTCTAACGGCAAATCCAATTTTTCGTCAGCGATCAACTTCAATTTGTCCAATGCCAACTACTGATTCGTTAACATTACCGTTGCCTAGTACTTCGTCATTTAAGTCAGCGGCATCATCCGCCTCGCGCTCGTGTTCATCACTTAACCAATTTATCACTATAGATAGCCGTAGTTAAAAATCTAAAGTTCAAGTCGGAATAGACAGATATATCACAGTTGTAAAGCGCGGGCGAAGCCCAAATTCATGAAAAATCTCATCGGTTCCCAAGATATCGAGGGATAACGACGCCGCATCAGTCGTCAAAATCGATGTTCAATATTTCAAGCTAATAATGATCAACCAGCTTTTTCATCGAAAAAAGTCTCTAAACCACCACCAATATACCTGAGAGAAAAAAATTCTAACGCCCTTATTAAAAAATTAGTATCGGCTAATGGTGAAAACGCATTTCATGTTATTTCACTAAAATTCAAATATACGAACAAAAAGATTTCCGCAAAATAGTGACAGAATTCGAAAAAAATTTTTTTTTAATGCATGTATTTATTTATTGTATCTTCAAATATGAACTAACAGTAAGTATTCAAATCTTAAATCTAGAATATAATTGTTAGGCCCGACCACGGTCGGACATAAACTTAGTGATAGTTATAAATAATACATAAGTAGTGATAATCAAAAAGGAAAAAAAAATTATTTTCAAGTAGTCCCATCTGGAGTGTTGAGTATAAGAGCCCTTGTGTGCCTCTTTTTTAGGCGGATATGTCCAGTAAAGTTCAAAATGTTACGAGCAAGCGGATTAGGATGTGATTCGAGTTTTGTTAAATATTTGCCTGCGTATTTTGCAATTTCTTCAATCACTAGTGGCATATTCAAATCACGATGTATATTTGAATTTTCGATGTACCATGGAGCCGAAGTTATCATACGTAAAATTTTGTTTTGCCTTCGTTGGATTCTCTCGACATTGGAAGCTGAAGCAGTGCCCCATAGTTGAATTCCGTAGCACCATATAGGTTTCAAAAGTGACTCGTATATCAAAAGTTTGCAATCTAGACTGAGAGTTGAATTTCTACCAATCAGCCAATGTACCTGAGCTAATTTTAGTTTCATTTGTGTTAGTTTAGAATCAATGTGTTGTTTCCATGTAAGCCGTCGATCAAGGTGTATACCAAGGTATTTTACATGTGAATGTTGAGGAACAATTTGATTATTGATTCTAATGGGAGAACAAGTATCTTTTCGTAGAGTAAATGTTACCTGCGCACACTTATGCTCATTTACTTTAATTCTCCATAACCTTAACCATAGTTTCAGTTGGGTAATATGTTCCTGAAGATATCGGGATGCCTCGTGAGAGTTTTCGTGCATGCTAAAGAAGGCAGTATCATCGGCTAAAGTAGATGTATGGATTTTAGTGCTAACAGGCATATCACAAGTATAAATAAATACAAAACTGGTCCCAGTATACTCCCCTGTGGCGCACCGGCAGATATAGATTCGAGAACACTCATGAAGTATCCTTCCACAACAATAAATTTCCGGGATAGAATATAACTTTCCAATAGCTTGAGAAAATTTATTGGTAGATATGTCTTCAATTTTAAAATTAGGCCTTCATGCCATACTTTATCAAATGCCTGAGAAACATCAATAAAGAGAGTAGAACAATACTTCTTTTCTTCAAATGTTCTTCTTATAACTTGAACCAATCTATGCGTTTGTTTAATGGTACTATGCTGACTTCTAAAACCAAATTGATGGTCCGGTATGTACCCACTATCACTTAGAATTGGGGATAATTTTTCATGAGCAGCTTTTCGAAAAGCTTTGATATTGTTGATAGTAAACTTATTGGCCTGTAAGACTCAGCTTTGGTAAGATCTTTGCCCGGCTTTGGAATCATTTTGACCTTGGCAAGCTTCCAGCTGTGAGGATAATACTCTAGTCGTAATATGGCATTAAAAATAAATAGTAAGATTCTAGTTGCAGTGCGAGGCAGATTCATCAGCATCTTGCTACTAATACCATCAATACCTGGAGCTTTCTTCTGGTTGAGCTCAGCAATTAGTTTATGTACATCACGCATCTTAAACTTGAAGGGTCGAGGGGGAAGAGCAACTACACTCGGCAAATCAGTAACACCAGCACATGTATTTGGGGTAAATACGGATTTTAAATGCTCGGCAAATATTTTACCTTTTTCAGTATCGCTTCTTGCCCAATCACCGGTCGAAGTCCGCAGAGGTGGTTTAAACTCAACGGGTCTTTTAAGCTTTTTAGCAGCGTGCCACAAAGTAGATGCTGGTGTGACATCAAAACTTTCCAGATAATTTTTAAAAGATGCAGTTTTCTCAGATGCAAGCAACTCTTGGAGTCGTTTCGTGCACTCTTTAAATCTAATTTTATTTTGGGGTGATCTGTGCTGTTGTCATTCCCTTCTAGCTCTTCTTTTTTCACGTACGAGACGTTCAATGTCTGAAGAATAAATTTTATTAAATCCAGTCTGCGGATGAGAGGTAGTGGCATGTTCAGCAGCCTGTTTAATATTCTCGTTGAGATTGGCAATGTTAGATTCAATATCATTTGGTGTTCTTAGCTTAATATTTTCCGTACAATGATGACTAAGGTATTTTTTAAACCCCAGCCAATTAACACGATTTATCATCTTCATATATGGATGAGGTAAGTCACTTCGTAGTGGGCTACAGATTGTAACGATCGTGGGAGAGTGATCGGACGAAAGATCTAGGAAAGCTTCAACGTGAATTAATTCCCTAGAAATACTTTTTATGACGCCAAAGTCTATAACATCCGGAATTTTTCGTACGTCAGCAGGGCAGTAAGTGGGCTCCCCACTCGAAATAATATCCAAGCCCATTTTTGAAATTGTGTTGAACAACGCCCTACCTCTAGGCGTAATAAGACGCGAACCCCAGAACGTATGCTTAGCATTGTAGTCGCCAGCTGCTACGAAACAAGGTCCAAGAGATTTGTAGAATTTCTCGTATTGATCCTCAGTGATTAAAAATCTAGGAGGGGAGTAAATTGAAGATATCACGAAATTTGAACAAAAATTCTCAATGCAGATGTTTGTTGCTTGGAGATGTTCTTCAAAAATATTGTCAAAAATATAGTGCTTGAGTCTTGACTTTATTAGAGTTGCTGATCCACCGCATGCTCTCTCTAGGGTCCTTTGTATCATATAATGCGTAGCCATTCATTTTAAAGAGGCTTCTAGAAGTCAAATGAGTCTCAGAGACCAACATGACATCAATATTTTTTTCCGTAAGGAAGTGCTCAAGTTCATTTTTATGTTGGCGAATGCCGTTTGCGTTCCAGAAACATATTGTTAACGTGTTCATGGCTTGTTAATTAATGCTTGAAGCAGTGTATTCTGCAAACGTAGCATTTCTTGCATCATGCTAGTCATATTTGTTGTAAAGTTGTTGATAGTTTGCACAAGATTTTCAATAGTGGCTTCAAGGCGATTAAAATTAAAGTTTGAGTTTGTATTTGTTAAATTATTTAGTGGAAAACATTTTGTGTGGGAATTGAATTTGTGTTAGCAGCATCTGCATACAATACACGGAAAGTAACTGGTTGGCTAATTTGCGCAAAAGTGACTGAGGAAGCGTTTGTTGTTTGAACTGGAGCTAATTTAGGTTTTTGCATCATAGTCTTCTTTACGAAAGAGTACACAGGACAACCTCTGTAGTTAGCGGTGTGATTACCTCCACAATTACTGCATTTTTTCCTCTTGATCTTTTGGTTTAGTACAACTAGCAGTGCCGTGTAATTCGCCGCACACAACACAAACAGTAGGTAAATTGCAGTAAGTTTTTGTATGGCCATATTCTTGGCAATTATGGCACTGCACGGGACCTGAACGCTTATGTGGCTCTTCAACTGTGATTTTTCTGTATAAAAGGTATTTTAGGCTATAAATAGGATGAGTCTCGTTTTTTTCAACTGTATATCATTCGGCTCCAGTTCAACACGAAATAAGGGTTGGGGTACCTTTTCTCTGCTTATTATGTTAGATACATTTTTTACCTTAAATCCCTGGAGGACGAGTGCATCTTTTATTTCGTAAGGAACAACATAGGAATCTATGTTCTTCAATACGATCTGCAGGTCTTTAGCACTCTTAAGCTGGTATGTGTAGAAGCTTGTTTTATTTTTTTTCAAATTCAGAAACCATTTTGCGGAAATCTTTTTCGTCATAAATTTATTTTTTAATAAGGGCATTTGAATTTTTCTCTCTCAAATAGATTGGTGGCGGCTTGGATGTTTTATTCGAGGATACATCGGGTTTGTCGTTCCCATCTTGCAAAATTTTAAAGCGGTTTTGGCGATTAGTTGAAGCTGCGCTGTTATCCCTAGAAATTTTTGGAGCAGATGAAATTTTTGAAGAATTCGGGCTTCGCTCACGCTTTACTACGGTTATATATCTGTCCATTCCGACTTGTACCTTGAGTTTCGAGCCGCTGTTATCTACAGTGATAACTTTGTTAAGTGATGAACACGAGCCTGAAAGGGGGTGATATTACTGGCTTGTATGAAGAAGTACTAGGCAACTGTAATGTTAATGCATCATTACTATTTGGTATTGGACAAAGCGAAGTTGATCGCTGACGAAAAATTTGCTTTGCCGTTAAAAAAAGGTTTTCATCAGATTTATTATTTATATTTTTTTCATTAAGAGTTTCAGAACTCACAGTAAAATAAGCATTTCTGCCGTTAGAACTAACTTCAAATTTTTTTGTATTTGAGGCACTCATACAAAGAATTCCTCAAGGGTTATTCGTTTGTGTTTTTTTTTTGTTTGCGGTCTTTTTTTGTTTTTGTTATTTATGATTGTTTATTTGTTTATGTATTTGAAAAAAAATAAAATAAAACAAGTTCTTATACGTACCAGCTTAAGAGTGCGAAAGGTCTGCAGATCGTATTGAAGGGCATTGATTCGTATGTAAATCCTGAAGAAGTAAAAGATGCACTCATCATATAATTATTTTGGGGAGAGAAGATCCCCCAGCCTCTATTCCGTGTTGAACTGGATATACAGTTAAAAAAGAAGAAACACATCCAATTTATATCCTAAAATACCTCTTATACCGAAAAATCACAGTTGAAGAACCACATGAGCGTTCAGGTCCCGTGCAGTGCCATGATTGCCAAGAATATGGCCATACGAAAACTTACTGCAAGTTACCTACAGTGTGTTTTATCTGCGGTGAATTACACGGTACTGCTAGTTGTACTAAACCAAAAGACCAAGCTGAAAAAAAATTTGTAACTGTGAATTTAATCACACTGCTAACTACAGAGGATGTCATGTATATTCTTTTGTTAAACAGACTATGGGACAAAAACCAAAATTAGCTCCACCTCAATCAGTAAACGCTTACTCCGCCAATCTTGCTCAAATGAGCCAACCAGTTACTTACCGTGTATCGTATGCCGATGCTGCCAAAGCTAGTTCGATTCCCACACAAAATGTTTCACCGCAAAATAATTCAACAAATACAAACTCAAACTTCAATTTTAGTCGCCTGGAAGTTACTATTAATAATCTGGTTCAAACTATAAATAATTTTACAACAAATATGACTAGCATGATGCAAGATTCAAGGATTAATTAACAAGCCATGAATACGTTAAAAATATGTTTCTGGAACGCAAACGGCATTCGCCAAGATAAAAATGAACTTGAGCACTCCCTTACGGAAAAAAATATCGATATAATGTTGGTCTCTGAGACTCATTTGACTTCGAGAAGCTTTTACAAAATTAATGGCTACACTATGTATTATACAAAGGACCCTAGAGGGAGATCATGCGGTGGATCTGCAATTCTAATTAAGTCAAGCTGATTCGATCACGTTTTTTCAGTTTGAAATTATGGCATTCGATATCAAACCATATTACTACATTGCGCGATAGCGAATGCCATACACCCTTATTCCAGTTGTCGGCATCGACGTCACTTTAACGCAATACCAAAAAATTGGGGCTTGTGTACCCGTTGTGAAAAGCAACTGACTGCTGTTGGCAGGTTTATGCTATTTTCTAGACATTAAGGAACTGAAATAGATTGTCAGTTGCACAAAATTGTTCTTGAAAGCGAGTACACAAGCCCCAATTTTTTGGTATTGTGTTAAAGTGACGTCGATGTCGACAACTGGAATAAGGGTGATAATCTCAAACTGAACAAACCTGGTGAATTGGAAATCTATTAGAAAATGCATATGGTATGCAAAGTTTATATGCGTACAGCTTCAACATTTAAAAAACAACAACTCTTGTAACAAAAAAAAAAACATTCTTGTACATTGTGGCCCTATTTAATAATTCAAATAATCAAACGGACAATTCAGGCATTAATTTCATAGAAAATAACGGAATACTCTAAATAAAAAAAAACAAAGTTCATGTTACCGCAAAAAATTATATTGAAAACTAGTGTTAGCATAAAAACGGATTATATTTTTTTATAATTGCATTAGTTTTTAATCTGATTTCTTAAATTAAATTTTATGTACGAATGTGGGCCTTGTGTTTTTAAATAATGGATTCACCTTTTCTCTTAAAATGATGAATGAAATGTCTTTTTTAATTATTTTGTCCAAAGAAATGTTTCATTAAATACAAAATATTAAAAAAAGAAAATTTAGTAATTTAATTTGTTGCACAGCAGTGCGCTTTTTTTTAATCAAGGGAATATGGATATGAATTTTGCACACTATACAGAGAATATTTACACATAAGTACATATTTATATGATTATGTATTAATATATATGTCCATATACCCTCATTTTTCGGATCCAAACTATAAATGGGATATCTTATACATACACATAGCCGCAAAACTATACATACGACTGAATATTTAAAAAAATTGTAGTTTTAAAGGAATTTCATTAATTTTGTCAACTTTTTTTTATTTCAAAATAGAAGTAATTTAAATTAAATAAAAATATCACATTTGATTTTAGTAAACAATATTAAAAAATAAAAAAATAATAAAATTGAATATTTTATCCGATTGCAAAAGTATACATACGATGTATTGTTGAATATATTGTGTAACATTTTTTTTTAAATTTGAATAGCTTGTGTGTGCGGTTTTTTATCAAACACTTGTCTAAGCATTTAAGGCATCGAAGAAACCAGATCTTTAGTTGTTTTCGCTAACACATTTTCCAAATTTTCCTTTAAAATTGTACCTATTTGAGATAACGACGATGGCCTTCTATTTTTTACGCCTGTGCTTCAAGGAAGCCCATAAATAATCGATCAGATTTAAGTCTGGGGACTGTGGAATGTGTGGAAGCTTCGGTTTTACTTTATAAAGAAGCCATTCTTTAACCAGTATTAAGTTATTCTGCATAAATATATGCATAAATATATATTTATCTTTAAGATGCAATTTGTTCACATTCTGCAAAAAATAATTTTTTAAAATATTTGAATTACCATGACGATCTGTAATTCTATCAAAAAATTTTAATTCTCCAACCCCATCAGCAAGTATGCATTCCCACACCATTACGGAGTCCCCACCATGTTTGACAGCACTGCATACGTTTTATTATCCAAGTCAACATTACATTCTATCCATGTTTTTGGTCGTCCATAAAAATAACTCTTTTTCAAAAACTTAGATTTATTAAGGTAGCCGTGTTTGTACTCCAGAGCATAAGTAGTATATCGTTTATTTTTGCTTACGGGACTTACATATGTGTGGTCTTTTTCTGGCTATACACGTCTATAATCCAACTTTCTTTAAGCAACGGTGAATTGTATTAGTATCTACACGAATTCCATAATTATTTTTAAGGTCCTCTCTTAATTTTGTGCTACTTCTCTTTGTATTCTTCTCAATTTCTATTACAATTTTGCCCCTTAGTCTTTCATCAAGCCTTGCTATTCGTCATAATTAGGGAAAGGATTTTCATGTAAATACATGTTTGCTGTCGTTGGTCTTAGATCAACGTAGATAAAATATTTTTGCGAATCAACAAATTTGTGACAAAATGGCATCGATTTGATAGTGCATATTTTATAATAAATACATATTTTTGCATATTTCATTATAAATGTATATTTTTAATAATTTTTTTAGTCTTTACATGTTATGAATCAAATTTTTTTTATTGGTTGTAAAGTATTTAAAAGCTGCAGTTTCTACGACTGTGTAAGAACAAAAAAAGAGGAAAACGAGAAAACTTTACGATCGTATTTTTGTGATATTATTCAATATACCTTGGGTTAAGTCAAGAAAACCAATACCACTGAAAATTAAAAAAAAATAGTATTGCATAACAGCCCTTTTACGCCCAAAAATGTCTGTAATTTTTTTCAGCGCTCTCTGCTGGTTTCGCATTAATTTCATGTGGATATAAAGTGCTTTTGAAAGCACCTTTGCGTGTTTTAGCCTTTAATGAAAAATATAAAGTGGTATGATACGGATACATCCTATAGTAACTACATCAGAGCTGCCCACAGAGAGAAAACCGAAAGATATGTATAAACGTATGTGTATTCTTTTGTATAAAAAGCCGATTGATGTTCGGCACTCTGGCGCTTCTCTGTGCGGTCTGGAACTACATAGATGGGGAACGTGGTAGAAGGCTGTTGGATACTTAATTTCTATTAATAAAATTAAAGAAATTTTAAAGTCAAAAAAACTCCCCCATATGCAAAAATCAGATGTACTTGAATTGTAGGTTAAATCAAAATTTCAATACAAAAATGGTTTTATCGTACACTTGAAGCACACGTTAGTTTTTGCATATGGGTGCACGTTTTTTTACTTTAAAATTTCTTTAATTTTATTAATAGAAATATAATATCCGACAGGCTTCTGCCTAATTGATATTTGGGTACACATCAGGGATGGCAAAGTTGGTACAATTGTACCTTTTTTGGTACTATTGAAACTCGGAAAGTACAATAATACACCAATGACTAATTTAGTACATTTATGGAATCTCCCTAGTTTCACTCCACATTTCTTTTCAAACGCTTCCATATGTCAATTTTCACTTTTGAGCCATGAAACTCATATTCTTCGCACTTGGAAACCAGTCTTGTGAAAGCAAAACGCAGCAAGAAAATCAAAAAATGTGAATTCGTCCATTTCCAAATAATTTTTCTTCTGAATTCGGAAAGCACATGCTTTCAATTTGTATATCTTAAGCTTCAACTTAAACAGGTCTAACCACATGCTTTAACATCCCAACGTACAAGCAAATTTGTGAAAACGATTCGGTAGACAGAACAAAGTCAATTATTTTAATAAAAACAAATAAAAGTATGTAATTTTAACTAAAAAAATCTTTTAGTACAATTGAGGTCAAAAAAGTACAATTTTTGGTACACATAGTATTGCTTTCTTGTTCACACTTTGGCCAAGTAAAGGGCCAAGTAAAGGCTTTCGTTACTTTAACTCATCAATTAGAAATTGTTATACAAAAAAATTATGAACTTAAAATATTTGTAGATCTAAGAACAAAAATTTAGAAACTGAATATTTCACAAACGAAATAACAGCATTTAAGGACGCAGCAATAACTTCTGCTGACATGAAACATTCATTTTTATTACAGAAAAAATCTTCAAAGATTTATCTTTGACAATTAAAAAAAATTTATTCATTCATGTACGTAAATAAAAGTTCGACAGAACTTTATTCTGTATTCCATATGATTTGACAAAATATTTATTATGAAGGCATTGAAGCTGAGCTTTTTATGTTTTTTAAGTTCTTAATGACAAAATAATTGTTAAGAAAGCAATGAAGGTGATTTTTTTAAGTTTTTAATGTTATTAAATGTTGAAAAAAAAAGTTGATAAATATATATTTTATTACTTTTAAACACATATTTTTATATTTTTGTTGCATATTTTATGTACATAAAACGTGATTTTAAATGCATGAAAATCCTTTCCCTACTCATAGTTAATGAATATGAGAATTAGAACTACTGCACTGTCAATATTTTCATTTTTGGGTGTTTTAAGCCATATATCAAAAATTTCGTGGTATGTGGTACTATCACTCACTATTTGTTTCTTTAATTTTAACCGGCAAATATCGGCAGATAATTTTATATGTGTCTCAAAGTAAATACTTCAGACTTTCGTTTAAAACTAATTTGGTGTTGAAGCGTTATGAAGAAAAGAATTTATCGATTATAGAATTTAGTTTTTCTTTTCTTAACTTAACAAAAAGAGTAAAGGCAGAATTAGTTTTTACTTTCTGTTCTGTTACGAATCTTTTTTGTTTATAGAAATCTAATAAAAGTCGTTAGTTTTTCTGTTTCGTTCTGTTCTGTTTCGGTTCAACCTGTGAAAATCAAAAAATTGTTAAGTAATTGTAAGTGACAGCATAAATTAAATAAAAATATTTTGAAATAATTTGCGATTGTGCATTTAGAATTTAAGAAATTTAATTTTTAAAAGAAAAATATAAAATTATATTAAAACTAAGCAAAGGACGATGCAAAACTAATCACTTCAGTGAAAAATTGCGACCCTTCTGGTCAGAAACAGCTGATAAGTCACTACAGAAAAAGTAAGTATGTACTCAAATTCAGAAGCAGAATGGCACAGCACAGAACAGCAACAGAAAGTAAAGACTAATGAAGCCTTAATTGTTTAAATGAACAAGCACTAAAGTAATTTTCCAGGTTCTAAAAATAAATTCTCATGGTATTAAAAGCGATATATATTATATATTATATTTCAATTAGTTGAGAAATAAGGCAAACTTACCTTGTTACTTATGAATTTATTTCACTTAGCCGACGAAAATTGGTACATTTTCCCAATCGTGTGATCCAAGCTTTATATTGTTATTGTTGACAAAATAGGCAAAGTTTTTTGCATTTTCTTATTTTATAACAAGTGCTCTGCTCTTTCATATTTGATCAAAAATATTTACTCGCATTGAAACTCAAAAAACGACTTTTGTCCAGCTAGATTAGCAAAATCTTACACTGTGTGATGCCTTCAAAACAGCTTTTGACTGCTCATTTAGTTCTAGCAAATGGTATGAACCCGAAAGTACTTGTACCAGCTGTTCCAGTGTATTTAAGAAAATTAAGTCTGAAGAGCTTATAAGCCACCCATTACCATTTTCTTTCTTAATGATTTGGCATCATCAAATATTCCATAAAGCAGAGGACTGTTATTTGTGTGAAGTGGCTTACCAAAAAAAGTCTGCAATCGCAATATTTGTGCTTTAAAAAAAGTTTAATAACTTTTGCAAATATAAATCGATTGCAAAAAAACAATAGCCCAATTCACAATCTTGTGCAAATTGTCTTGCATCGTTGCATGTGCAAAATGGTATAGTATATTGATGCTCACTACTTAACAATTCTAAGTGGTGAGTATCAATATACTATACCACTTTGCAAATGCAACGATGCAAGACCATTTGCACAAGATTGTAAATTGGGCTTATATAAAATTTCCTTTAAAGTTATGTGCAAAAAGAAATAGATCTTCATAAGAGAAAATTAAAATAACAATTGTTGAGTTTGAAAAATTACTTAAGATAATTAAAAAATGTTAAATGTTTAACAAAACTTACACAATTTCTTGGAACATACCATTACAAAATACATTTTACATCTTTGCTTTCCAAAACTGATTAAAATTTTTAAATTGGTCAAAAAGAGTGTGAGTTAGAGGTACTAAAGTACTACTACCCACCCTAAAATTTTTTTTTGAAAACAACTCGAATTTTAAGGGTGTTTTAAAATCTTTGAAAACAGTTTTTGTATGTCCCCACCAGGGAAAGCCAATCGATACAAACAATTTTGGATACTCCCGCACATATCGAACATTTTTTATGCTAGTGCGTGTTGATATCTATTCATTCTCATACTTGCGTGTACTCCTGCGCACTTTATTTCATACTTTTATGTATCGGTGCGCATTCTTCGTTACATCCCGCATATCTATCGACATACACATGACTTGCAACACATTCGGTTTTTTAAATATTTTTTGATAAGTGTTGCCAGAAATACTAGTTTGTAGTTGTTGAGGTAATAACATTTTTTTTAAACTATTTTAACATAAAATTCAATAAAAATGTTTTACCCACACACACAATCGCAATCCTTAGATCTAAAAGCCTTATTAAATATTTACGGGAGTAATTTGACCGCGGGTATAGAAACACGTTCCATTTTCGATCTGAGCTAAGAGCCGAATTAGTGGAAGAAAGGTTGAACCGTGGCATTCCTTACAATTTTAGCAATTTTAGCTCTTGTTTGTCGCCAATTTTCGCGATGAAACTGAGTTTTTAGCCAAATCTTGGCTTTTTTACCATTTTACCGATTTTTAATCTATCTGCATATCTATTTGATGTTAGCGAATTTTCGACATTTCGTAATTCCTTAGATCTTTAAGTATTTGTAAGTTATTTTAGGGATATTTATCGCAAATGTTTTCTTTTTTTCGCAATAAAAGTGATTGTTCCCAATTATTTGTTTATTGGTAGTTTTAAAGATTTTCAACCAGTATAAGACTATGATATATTTTATCTTTTTTTATGTTACCAAGTTTTTGGCAATTTTCAACATGGTCGCAAATTTTTCAATTAAAAAATTATTCACGAATTTTCGAAACTTTTTGTAAGTGAGTTTGTTTTTGAGTTTTAAAATCTACTGAGTATTTTCGTTCACATATTTTAGGTTTTAGACATTTTTTTAAAATAATATTCGCGTTTTTGCAAGTTTTCGCGATTAATATGCGGAACAAATTTTCGACTTATTGCTTTTTTGAGGTTTATATAATCAGTTTTAGGGGATTTTTTTTATTGTTTTAATCCTTGCGAGTTTGCATAATTTTTTCAATATATAACTTTTTTAATAGAAATTTGCTAAAGAAACCCGCCTCGTATTTACGCATTTTTTTTCATAAAATTGGTTGTATGAAAATTTTTTCATTTGTCAACAGGAGTCCTGGAGAATCAAATTAGATCAAAAGAGTTGTCAAAAATGCTTCAGAAATTCATGTTAAGTGTCTTCTATATTAGCAAATAGAAAAAGTTTCGTGAAATAGATTTCATGAAAAAAATGCATAATATAAATTAGGCATTTGTTAAATTCATACACAACAATTTTTTTTTATTTACTTACATATTTGGTAACATTGTTCATATAGTCATACTCGTTATTACATGCTTGTGCGCACATGTATTGATACGAATATCTATAGCACTTTTGTTTGATCGAACCCGCACCTATCGATATGCGCACTTATTTGTGTTGATAGCTATAGATATCTATGCCTGTATGTAAGCATGCTTCTTGATGCGAATGTGCTATTCATACTCATTGTCGTTGGAGTATTGATATGTATGGAGCAGTCAAAAAGTACCTTTTTGGCTTTCCCTGGTCCCCACCCAGGCCTGCAACTTCCACTAGATTGCTTTTCAAGTTCTGAAAAAAGTGTTTTTTTTCTTTTTTTGTAACACCGTGTAACATTTGTTGTACGAGTATACGACTTTAATAATCCCAGAAAAGGATTCTCATGCATTGAAAATCACGTTTTATGTACATAAAATATGCAGTAAAAATATAAAAATATGTATTTAAAACTAATAAAATATGCATTTATCAACTTTTTCAACATTTAATAACATTAAAAACTTAAAAAACACCTGCATTTCTTAACAAAAATTTTGTCATTAAAAACTTAAAAATAATAAAAAGCTCAGCTGCAATGCCTTCTTAATAAATATTTTGTCAAATCATATGGAATACAAAATAAAGTTCAGTCGAACTTTTATTTACGTACATGAATCAATAAATGTTTTTTTTAATTGTCAAAGATAAATCTTTGAAGATTTTTTCTGCAAAAATTTTATGTAATACAAATGAATAGCCCAATTCACAATCTTGTGCAAATGGTCTTGAACCGTTGCATGTGCAAAATGGTATAGTATATTGATACTCACCACTAAGAATTGTTAAGTGGTAAGTTTCAATATAATATACCATTTTGCACATGCAACGATGCAAGACCATTTGCACAAGATTGTGAATTGGGCTAATGTTCCACGTCAGCGGAAATTATTGGTGCGTACTGAAATGCTGCTATTTTGTTTGTGGAATATTCAGTTTCTAAATTTTCGTTCTTAAGCTAAATCTAGGCGATATTTTGAATCAGCATATTTATGATGAAAAATTTGTTACCAGTGCCAACATCGTGTATACACAAAATTTTTCAATAAACGTATGCTTAGCTACATATGAAGAGCATTTGCTAAAGTTGTCAACAAGCATATGTTCAAGAGTTTAGCATATCGTGTAAACACCATATTTTTACTTTGTAACAAAATTGCCTTGTATGCTGTCAGATGTGTTATTTGTTGAAAAGCCTAAGTAAGCTTTTCAGCATACGGCAAATTTGATAGCATATTGAATTGATATTTTAACTCTGCTCATGTATGAGCAGTGCTTCCTGATTTGCCATTTTTAAAATAAAAATAACGTAAACATTAAAATAACGAAAATAGTTTAATAAAAGCAAAAAAAAACACACACACAAATTCTGCATTATCCGAAAAATGAACTGAAGAAATGTTAATGGTTGATTTGAGTGAGTAAAAAAGAAGGGAAATTAGAATTTCATAAAAAAAATCAGGCGATTCTGAAGAAGACAATAGTTCTTATCCCAACTTACTTCCGATTTTGCAACTTCTCGCGAATTTTTGCAAACTTTGCAATAAAAGAGACTTTTTGCAAGCTTTCTGCCTGCTAAAATTTTTGCCGATTTTTAAAAAATAAAAGAATTTGTCAACATCCCGCTGTTAGTAAGCTTTTGCGAATTTTCGTAATTTTTGCGATTTTTATTGAATTTTTTTAAAATAAAACAATAACAGCAAAAACAAAAAAATAACGTGTTTTTCAAGTGTACGTTAAAACCAGTTTTTGTATAGAAATTTTAATTTAACGTACACTTTAAGCACACGTTATTTTTTGCATATTAGGGAATGTTTCTTGACTTTAAAATTTTCTTTAATTTTATTAATAGAAATCTAGTATCCGATAGCCTTCTGCCACGTTCCCCATCTAGTTACTGTAGGATGTATCCGTATCATATCATTTGATATGATACACACACAAAAATTTTTAGGTTGAAAAGGGCTATTATCCCATGATATTTTGTTTTAATTTTTAATGGTATTGGTATTCTTGACTTAACCCAAAAAATATAAAATATGCAAAAATATGCACTAACAAATCGATGCCATTTTGTCACAAATTCGTTGATTCGCCATCGACCATCTACAGAAAACATATACATATGTACATGAAAATCCTTTCCCTAGTGATTACTTTTGCCAGATAGTTTCGACTCAAAATCAGCAAAATTGAATGATAATATCTGCAAAATCGGCACTTCATTTTGAATATCATCAAAAAATCGGCATAACAAAAGACATTAGTAAGGACATACATTTTCAAGATATTTTTGGTTTTATTAAAAAAATAAAACAGTATGCTTTGTTTCGTTTAAAAAAATCGTTTATGCAATGGAATCCTTCCGTTGGCTCTTTGTATAAACAGCCCAATTATGAATATTCTCGGGGAGTTTTTTCTATTCCCTATCATTTGTTCCCGGGGAATAATCCTCCTATTCTAAATAGCCGGGGAATAAGCAAATACGGGAGAGAGTAAAATCTGGATCAGCTGTTTAATGTTTACATATTTTTCTGCACAAATGCAAGATTTCAGCAATAGAAATTTAATAAAAATTTTATGTTTTCATTGTCAAAAAGATTGCGTGTTAATATAATATTTGTTTTTGTTTAAATAAAAATTAAATAAACAGTGTAACAATTCACAGACATGCGGAACAACTTTTTGCTGAGAGAATGGAATCAAAACTGATCCAAGTGCAGATGCAATTGGATTAAATTCTCAAAGACTGTGTGTACAAAGGAAATTGTAAATTTTATAAAGTTTTTCTTATCGGTCTTGATAATATTATAAGAAAACAAATCTTCCATTTACCTATTATGTGAACTTAAAGGAGACCTGCAAAATTGAGTGTTTTAGTATTTGTCCTGAATACAGAAGTAGTTTAGTGTTTGAAATGCATGTGCGTAGCGTTTAGATAAAAATGCAAAAATACAAAATACAAAAGGTAAATATAAGTTTAAAATATTTTAAACGCACTAATAATCCCAAATTAATATTTTACTTATTAAGTAAAATATTTTTTTAATTAAAAATACATTGAAATTGATTATTGAGCGGTTTAGCTGGATCCTATGCGCATTTCACTGTTGCTAATGCAGATCATCAGGTAACCTTTACCCAAAGTTTCTTAGAACAACTAGAGCTATTATGTTATAAACTTTCATTTAAACAAATGAGAAGCTTAAAACAAATAACAAAGTTGAAACAAGAACTCAATAATCAACATGTTTTTTATTTTCTTTACCATTACTACATTGGCTGACTTTTTTCAGCTTCAAATTGTAGTTGTAAAAGTATTTAAATATAATTCGGTATTTATCTAAACTTTTTATCCTAAATAAATACTTATACTATTGTTTTGCAAGTTGCAACATTTATTAATATGATTTTTAAATTTTTGCATTAGTTCCCTTCAAAATGTTTAGCGAGAAAACTCTCAACAAATTCTGCCTCTCCCTCATATTTAGAATGCCTACTTTTTTCCCGGGGAGCTTTTTCTTCCTCTCCCTCATGTTCAGAATACCACCCCCGGGGGAGTCTATTTTTGACTACGGGTGTGGCAATCCCGGGGCCCCAGCTAGGGTAATGTAGCTTTTTCCGCTGACGGACCTTTGGCTCATTACCCGTAAAACTTATGTGTTACTACCCAATCTCTGAACATAAACAGAGTAACGGATGTGCACATATTTATAAAAGGAAAACAAATATTGTACGCCCGTTGTTGTCCGCTAGGTGCAGCGTCACCTAGAACTGCCCCTGAGTTCGAGGTCTAACCAGAGGCTACTTCTGGTACCACGGGTGCCGGTTGCCCGACAGCTGGGCTGCTTAGAGATAAATGCATTGCGGTTGCTGGAAATTTCTGGTCCAAAATGGCTTTTGTCCTGGATACGACCCCAGGACTCGTTCACTTTTTAGTGTCTTGCCGTAGTAGGCACAGAAACTTAGGTGGCGTGCTTGCATTCTTCTCGCGTAAGTGGTCCTCGCTGCTCTGAAGTTCTGAGTGCATGTAGCGGTCGTCAGTTTCCTTTGCTAAAATGCCGAGTTCGTCCTACCCCAATGGGGTATACCCCACGGGGTTAAAGGGACGATTTTGGTAGGTGTGGAGTAGGCACTGGTTATTTGGCGACACAGGCATGCGTTCTTTATGGATGAGTGGTTAGCTGTGCCGGCAATGGTTGAGGAATTTTCTTGGGGACCTCGCGTGGAACACCTAAGCGTGGAAGCCGGAGAATTATCGTGGTGGTTGTGGTTGCTACCAAAATTGCTGGGAGAATAGTCTTGGCTTCCCAGTGTTAAATCAATGATAGTGGTTGGTCTGACGCGGTCAGCCAGACATTATTCTAGGTGCTGTTGCCATTCAACAGAAGCTCCTATGGGCACGGACATAGCAGCAGAGTTTAGATAGCTCAAATTACCTCGGCAAGGTAATTGAATATAGTACAGGGATAACTATATTCAAAGATTGCAACCTATGTGCCTTATGGAGTGGGCCATATGTTCATTCTAATAGATTGCATGGGGGCGTTGGTCTGGCGTCTAACCCACACCCAGTGCTTTGGCACACGTGAGATGAGGCCGTAATGGCAGGTACTCACGTAAAGCAATCGCACATCTGTTCAGAATACCTACTTTTTCCCGGGGACATATTAATTCATAATGAATAATTTCAAACAATAGCTAGTAATAGGGGAAACAAAAAATTCTAATTGGAAAAGGGAGATATTTCTCGGAATTTTATTCATGATTGCCCTGAATAGGAGGAATGAGAAAAGGGTAAAACAATTCCGGGGAATGGCTAATCATAATTGGGCTAAAAATCAGTATAAAAGTTAACGCAATTATCAATCCATCATACATTTATACATATCTCAAATATATACATGTAGGAAACGTTTTTAATGAAACGAATATTTTTTGTTTATAGTCCATTTGATTTTATTTATTTATTCAACAGTTTGTAATTTGTTTCTTATTTCTAAGTAATCTTTATTGAGTAAGTATTTTCTTTTATATGTTTTTACTTAAACTTTTTTTTTTTTTTTTAATGCATGTATTTATTTATTGTATCTTCATATGTGAACTAACAATAAGTATTCAAATCTTAAATCTATAAAAAAAATTATTAGGCCCGACCAGTGTCGGACATAAACTTAGTGGTAGTTATAAATAATACATTAGTAGTGATAATCAAAAAGGGGGGGGGGGGGGAAAGTATTTTCAAGTAGTCCCATCTGGAGTGTTAGGTATAAGAGCCCGTGTGTCCCTCTTTTTTAAGCGGATGTGTCCAGTAAAGTTCAAAATATTACGAGCAAGCGGATTAGGATGTGATTCGAGTTTTGTTAAATATTTGCCTGCGTATTTTGCAATTTCTTCAGTCACTAGTGGCATATTTAAATCACGATGTATAATAGAATTTTGGATGTACCATGGAGCCGATGTTATTAACCGTAAAATTTTGTTTTGCCTTCGTTGGATTCTCTCGACATTGGAAGCTGAAGCAGTGCCCCATAACTGAATTCCGTAGCGCCATATTGGCTTCAAAAGCGACTTGTATAATAAAAGTTTGCAGTCTAGGCTGAGTGTTGAGTTTCTGCCAATCAACCAATATATTTGAGTTAACTTAAGTTTCATCTGACTTAACTTAGAGTCAATATGATGTTTCCATGTAAGTCTTCGATCAAGGTGTATACCAAGGTATTTCACTTGGGAATGTTGAGGAATATTTTGATTGTTGATTCGAATGGGGGAGCAAGTATCTCTTCTTAGGGTGAACGTTATATGGACACACTTTTGTTCATTGACTTTAATTCTCCATAAGTTCAACCATATTTCCAACTGAGTGATATGTTCCTGGAGATTGCGGGATGCCTCATAAGGGTTTTCGTGCACACTCATACAGGCTGTATCATCGGCAAAAGTAGAAATATGGATATTATTGCTCACAGGCATATCACAAGTATATATTAAATACAAGACAGGACCCAGAATACTACCCTGGGGCACACCAGAAGATATAGTTTCGGGCACACTCGTGAACTCTCCTTCCACAACAGTGAACTTCCTATCAATAATATAACTTTCCAAAAGCTTTTGAATGTTTATTGGCAGATATGTCTTCAATTTTAAAACTAGGCCTTCGTGCCATACTTTATCAAATGCCTGAGAAACATCAATAAAGAGAGCAGAACAATACTTCTTTTCTTCAAATGTTCTTCTTACAACTTGGACCAGTCTATGCGTTTGTTCAATCGTGCTGTGCTGACTTCTAAAGCCAAATTGATGGTCCGGGATGCACCCATTATCAGTTAAAATTTTGGACAATTTAGTCATGAGCAGCTTTTCGAAAAGCTTTGAGATTGTAGATAGTAAGCTTATAGGCCTATATGACTCAGTCTTGGTAAGATCTTTGCCCGCCTTTGGAATCATTTTGATCTTGGCCAGTTTCCAGTTATGTGGAAAATACTGCATTCTTAAAATAGCATTAAAAGTAAATAGCAGGATTCTTATTGCAATATGAGGCAAGTTCATGAGCATTTTGTTACTAATGCCATCAATACCTGGAGCTTTCTTCGGGTTGAGTTCAGCAATTACTTTTTGTACTTCACGCATCTTAAACCTTAAGGGACGAGGGGGTAGAGAAACTACACTCGGTAAATCAGCAGCACCCGTACATGAATTGGGAGTGAATACAGATTTTAAATGCTCAGAAAATAAGTTACCTTTCTCACTATCACTTCTTGCCCAGCCTCCGGTCGCAGTACGCAATGGTGATTTAAGATCAACGGGTCGTTTAAGATTTCTAGTAGCGCGCCATAAAGAGTAATTAGATGCGGACGTTACATCAAGACCTTCTAAATACTTTTCCAGTTGTGCAGTTTTTTCCGATGATAGCAGCTCTTTGAGTCGTTTAGTACATTCTTTAAGTCTGATTTTATTTAGGGGTGATCTGTGTTGTTGCCATTCTCTTCTAGCTCTCCTTTTTTCACATACAAGACGTTCAATTTCCGTAGAATAAATTCTGTTAAAGCCGGTCTGCGGATAGGAGGTAGTGGCGTGTTTAGCAGCCTGTTTAATATTTTCGTTAAGATTGGCAATATTAAATTCAATATCATCGCATGATCTAAGCTGAATGTTTTCTACGCAGTGACTACTAAGATATTTTTTGAATACCAGCCAGTTGATTCCATTAATCATCTTCACATATGAGTTAGTTAAATCACTCCTTAGTGGGTTGAAAATTGTAACTATTGTTGGAGAGTGATCGGAGGACAGATCTAGAGAGGCCTCTACATGAATTAAGTCCCTATGAATATTTTTCGTGACGGCAAAATCTATAACATCTGGAATTTTTCTTACGTCAGTAGGCCAGTAAGTAGGCTCCCCACTCGAAATGACATCTAAGCCCATTTTTGAAATTGTATTGAACAAGGCTCGGCCTCTAGGTGTAACAAGACGAGATCCCCAGTACGTATGTTTTGCATTGTAGTCACCAGCTGCCACGAAACAAGATCCAAGCGATTTGTAGAACTTCTCATACTGATCTTCGCTAACTGAAAATCTGGGAGGTGAGTAAATTGATGATATCACGAAATTCGCACAAAAATTTTCTACGAAAATATTCGTTGCTTGCAAATATTCTTCACTAACGTTGTCAAGGACATAGTGCTTTAGTCTTGACTTAATCAGAATTGCTGATCCACCACATGCTCTCTCTCTCGGGTCCTTTGTATCATATAAAGTGTAACCATTTATTTTAAATAAGCTTCTTGAGGTCAAATGAGTCTCAGAAACCAACATTATATCAATATTTTTTTTCATGAGGAAGTGCTCAAGTTCATTTTTATGTTGGCGAATGCCGTTTGCGTTCCAGAAACATATTTTTAACGTGTTCATGGTTTATTAACTAATGCTTGAAGCAGTGTATTCTGCATTCGCAGCATTTCTTGCATCATACTTGTCATATTTGTAGTAAAGTTGTTTATAGTTAGCACCAGATTCTCAATAGTAGCTTCAAGGCGACTAAAGTTAAAGCTTGAGTTTGAATTCGTTGAATTATTTGGCGGTGGAACATTTTGCGTGGGAATTGAACTAGTCTTAGCAGCATCAGCATACGATACACGTGAAGTAACTGGTTGGCTGATTTGAGCAAAAGTGTCGGAGTTCGCGTTTACTTGTAGAGCTGGAGTTAGCTTGGGTTTTTGACCCATAGCCTGTTTAACGAAAGAAAATACAGGGCACCCTCTATAGTTAGCTGTGTGATTACCTCCACAATTACTACATTTTTTTTCTGCTTGATCTTTTGGCTTAGTGCAGCTAGCAGTACCATGCAATTCACCGCAGATAACACACACTGTAGGTAATTTGCAGTAAGTTTTCGTATGGCCATATTCTTGGCAATTATGGCACTGTACGGGACCTGAACGCTTACGTGGCTCTTCAACTGTGATTTTTCGATGTAAGAGATACTTTACGTTATAAACTGGATGGGCTTCATTTTTTTTAATTGTATGTCATTCGGCTCCAGTTCAACCCGAAATAGGGGTTGGGGGACCTTTTCTCTATTAAATATGTTGGTAACATTTTTTACCTTGAATCCTTGGTCGACAAGTGCACATTTTACTTCTTCGGGTTCAACATATGAATCTATGCCCTTTAATACTATCTGTAGGCCTTTAGCACTCTTAAGTTGGTATGTGTAAAAATTTGTTTTATTTTTTTCGAATTCACTAACAATTTTTCGGAAATCTTTTTCATTATATATTTGGATTTTAGTTTCATCAATATTACCTCGTTTAATTGGAATGATGTGAAAAGTATTTTCACCAATGGTCGACAGTAGTTTTTTTATAAGAGCGTTAGAATTTTTTTCTCTCAGATAAATAGGTGGTGGCTTAAAAGACTTTTGCTATGATGTAGAGGGCTTGTCGTCGGTGTCTTGCAATAATGAAAAACGATTTTGACGATTGGTAGATGATGCGCTGTTATCCCTAGACATCTTTGGAGCAGGTGAAATTTTTGAAGAATTTGGGCTTCGCCCACGCTTTACCACTGTTATATATCTGTCCATTCCCACTTGTACCTTGGGTTTTGAGCTACTGTTATCTGTAGTGATAACTTGGTTTAGTGATGAAGGCGAGTCCGATGCGGATGATATCGCAGACTTAAATGAAGAAGTACTAGGCAATGGTAATATTAACGATTCACTAGTTGGCATTGGACAAAGCGAAGTTGATCGCTGACGAAAAATTGGCTTTGCCGTTAAAAAAAGATTTTCATCAGATTTATTATTTATATTTTTTTCATTAAGAGATTCAGAACTCACAGTAAAATAATTAAAATTAAACTTAGCAATAATATTCTTTCCTTCTGTTACTTCACAACTTCTTCTTGACTTCACCGCTCAACTAGTTGATTACTTCTGTCTACTTTTGATTTCTTACTATTCTAAGTACTACTTCTGTGCAGTTTGTTTCTTTTAGTTTCTTTTCTTTTGTCTACCTCTTTTTTCTTTCTATGTTATGTGATGCGTGTGTCTGTCGGTCGAGTCGACTGAGGTGGATATATATTGTTCTTTTAATTTACTTAATGAATGAACATCACATGATATAAATTTTTTTTCAAAAAGTTATATATAAATTTTGAATTCCAATTGTTTCACTTTGAAACTTTTTTTTTTGAAATTTCATATACATACAGTCTAATTCATAAAAAATATTTTATGTTTATTACAGGTTTATTTGGCAAATTTCCCATAGAAATATGTCAAATAAGCGCTTAATAAACCTGAAATATTTTTTATGAATAAAGCAGATATACTATACTTTCTTATCAGAAACTTGCAATGAGACTGTAATGCAGTAATTTACAAAAGTACTCTCCCTAAAACGAAAAAGTAAATGAAAGGAGCTTTCCCTACTTGTAAAAAATAACAAGCAAAATTTATTCATATCAGAAACATGGATGGAAATAACGATACAATTGTACTTTTTCTGATGTACATATTTTGGATAATCTTGTTTGATATTTTAAATTACAAAATTTTTTAAAAATCGACATTTAATATAAAGTACTTTAAACAGTTTTAACCGACTTAAAAAAAGGATGAGATTATCAATTCGTCTGTATTTTTCTTTTAATTTTTTTTCGACGTTGTTACTTTATAACTCGGTACATTGTGGACCGATTGTGAAACTTCTTTATTGTCTGGTCCTATTGTAAGAAAAAGTTTTTTTATTTGATTTTATTATATTCTACTAATTTGATTGCAGCGAAATTTAGTAAACACTTTTGGTTCCAGTAATTACACAAGGCGAGGTTACGCCCATTAAAATTTACTATTATATTTCACGTGGCTCTACTTAACCAATTTTTACGAAACTTCCATACACCTTGAGCTCTAAAATATACACAATCTTCCACATAAAAAAGGGCTGAGTCACGCCCGTTAAAATTTAATATTTTATTTGGTTCTACTTTACCGATTTTTACAATACTTTACAACAATGAACAGAATTTTTCGCCAAAAATGGCTAAATGTGGACAAAAAAATTGCTAAGCAAACAAAAAGTTTGTTTTGCTTTGTTCAAAAATCATATATTTGGGGTTCTTACAATGTAATTCCATACCCTGTAATACATTCTGAAAAATCAGTTATAGAACTTGTTACATTAACATAAGTATTATCCAAAGCCACAATCGTTCTGCCACATCATTTACTACTTGTGAGTGGTAAACGATTACACGAGAAATGTTACGGACCCCTTGTATCTTTTCCACAAATCTTTAAACTTGTTGGCTGTTATGCTGGCACTCTTTGTGTATATTTTTCGATTACACTTTTATCAGGGGTTTGGCGGGCTATTTTTTCCACACACCACACACTTCTTGTTTTCATCAAATGCATATCTAGTTTTAAATAAAATTACAAATTTTTTTGACTACATCATAATAAGAAAGACTTACTACTAGACCTTTCAAACTACATCATTAGTTTTTTTTGTAATTTTTATAAGAAAATTTAAAAGTTATAAAGCGTTATTTAAAAAATTTATGGAAAAATTAGGAAAAATTGTAATATAGGCTACCTAATGAGCATATTCATTGTAAAATCATAGTTTTTGCACACAAAAATAGAGCTTGGACATTTTTCTTTTAAGTTGTTTCCTCAAAAGTAAAGTAAATTGTGGTAATGGTTAAAGTTGTGAAGAAAACACAAATAAGGCAAAAATTCGACTTGTGCAGGTCGCACACAAATCTAAAAAAAAAATTTCAAAAATAGCTTTGAAATTATGCTTGAACACCCATGAAAATACAAAAGGGATATTTTGGGACACACTGATGTACATGTACATACTTTAAAAATTATAAATAAATTTGGTTTCTGTTATTTACCCTACGTCTATACCTGATATATTTTTATCATGACAAATGTCAAATTCCATATAGAAAAAATAAAAAAAATTATTTTACAATATAAAGTTTGAGTTTTGTCATGATAAAAATATATCAGGTGTGTACGTAGGGTTAAGTTTTCTAAAATGAACTTTTCCGTGGAAATTTCGTCAACATTTACTGCAATTGCCAAATAAATATTTAACGATTCATATAGTATACATTTATGTTCGTGCATCCTTTCGAAAAAAGATTTACATTTTTATAAAATACATACATATGTACATAAATATGTATTTGTTCTATTGTTTTAATATTTTGGATCATATCATTGCACTCATTACTGCATATCATGTATAATTTGATCAGTTTAATTTCATTTGCTTAGCTATTGCAGGTAAAGGACGCACTCTAAAAATGCAGATTCTAATAGATATGGCTGCACAAATAGCTGCTGGTATGGCTTATTTGGAATCACAGAATTACATTCACAGAGACTTGGCTGCACGAAATGTATTAGTGGGAGATAATAATATTGTTAAAATTGCTGATTTTGGCTTGGCAAGGTAAGTGAACCTTTTGCATATATTCAATTACCAAATAACAAGATTAATCTTAAATCGAGAACTTTGTAAATTGAACTTACATATCTCAAAACATAAATGTACCTTGATTATGAAAGTGGTCTAAGTCATGTGCATTTTTCCTTCGAAATATCAAATAAATCTTTAAAAAACTTCCATAAATATTTAAAAATTATTAAATAAATTTATATAAATCGAGACTACTAGTGCAACTCTAAATTAAAATGCTGCATAATATAAAAATCCTTTTTTATTTGTTCAAATGTAATCTAATGAATATCTCGACCATAGAAATATATGACTTAGACCACTTTTATAATTAAGCCCAAAAATGTATGTAGCAATTAGTGTAGACTGACATAAGAGTAAAAACTATTCGAATATTCGAACAACTTTTTATAATTTTTGTTCGAACAAACAAAAATTTTCAATTTATGCCCGTATTCTAACCTCTGTGACAGTGACAAAATTACAACAAAACTGAGGTGAATTGCTATTTGTATATTTTTGGTGTTGTGAAAAATATTGTCATGAACCAAATATAACAAATTTATCACCTTATGAAAAGCACATAACAAAATAAAAATATATTGATTTTCCTTTTAATTTACTTTTGAGTTGTGAAAATTAAAGAGAAAAAAGCGAGATTATTGAAAAATATGGCAGATGAAATAATATTGGCAACATGTGATGAAGATCTTAGAAAAAATTCCAAGGAATGCACACTATGAGAATTATTCTTCTTAAAGAGGTAAATAGAGTGCCTAGATACGTTCAGATTATATTGATGTGTTCACATCATTTGTCCGACTTTACCGTTGCCACAATTTTCCCAACTATTGTTAGCAAAAAATTAGGAGTCCCTGCAAATTATTCTGAAAAAAAGTGAAAAGAAATTGTTCCTTAATTACAAAAAAAGTGAAAGAAGAAATAATTTCTTTTGGCATAAGATGCTAACAATATTTGTTTGGCAGACTCTTAGCTATATTATTGCCGTATATAGTTAAGAGGTATTATTAAGGCTGAATAATCTGTTTACCAAAAACTGAAGACACAATGTTTTGAGCGTGCACTGATTTTGGAAATCCTTGAACGCCCATAAAAAATTTGGGCACAAAAATCGCCAAACTGAGTGTTTTACTACCCCCCGGTAGTACTATCGAACCTACTCTGTCCAGTCCGTGTGTTTTTCAAAAAGTCTTAATTTGTTGCACAGTGTTATTACCCATCAATTATCAAAACATTTCTAGGTGTGCGACCATCGTTTGCTATTCATCCATGTAAATGCAAGATAAGCCGGGTCATTTCATGAAAAAAATTATTTTACTTTATGTTCATAAGAAATTTGTTTATTATTTCTTTGTAAATTTTGTTACTAAGGACATTTGGGTCTTCTTCCATGTAAATAAAGGATTATTGATTCATTTTTTAAATCCTACGTTTCGTTGGCATTCTTCAGGCGATTCTTTTTTAAAATCTGGCAACCACAAACATATAAAAGTAAAATAAATTGCATATAAGTAATCCTGCAACCTTATTTTTTTATAATAGTTAGCTTACATATGAATAATCTTTTTATCAGCCATGTCACAGAGCTCAATTCATTCGGAAACGGAATTCAATCCGTATTTTGGTGCTTTAGAAAACGAAAAACGAAAAAAAATTTCGGAATGAAATCACTTTTAATTTCATGGACAGAATTAACATTTTCTGCATGTTAAAGTAAAAAAAAACATTAAAGAAAATCCATTATTTGACATATTGTCAGAAGTGTACATAAAATAATTGAAATTTATTTGCTGGTAGTTTAGCATGTCTATATACGTATTTCATTGGCGCTTGAACCAAATCATCAGTAGACTTTAACCACAAATTTTAAAGTCAAAAACCTCTTACTTTATGCATAGACTTTCAAAAACCATATGAGAATCCATAAAACAACAGTACTTTTGAAAATCACAAAAGAAAAAATAAGCTTAGCAGGCTTTGAAACTGATACAAAACCCAGCAAATAATTTATATATTATTTAAATATTTAAATATTTGCAAAATTTCTTCAGTCACTAGTGGCATATTTAAATCACGATGTAGAATAGAATTTTGGATGTACCATGGAGCCGATGTTATTAACCGTAAAATTTTGTTTTGCCTTCGTTGGATTCTCTCGACATTGGAAGCTGAAGCAGTGCCCCATAAAGCCCCGTTCAGACTATTATACAAGTATTAATACTTTCATCACATTTTGCGATACAGAAATCTAAATACATTCGTTGCGACTGTCAAAAAATCTAACTTAAAATCACATATTGTGTTCAGACCGTCACACTTCAAATCAAATGTGTAATACAAGTAGAAAACAAAACCGCTGTTCAATGAAAATGTCTGTGCTATTCATTTACTAGCGGCGGCAAAATGGTTTCATGCAGGCGGGGACGTGCCGACACATGAAAAAATTCAGCAGTTAAAAATATTCTATGTGAGTAACAGAAAAAAATTTAAGAAAAGATATTACAAAAACGTTAAAAAATTACGTCAACGAATTATACTTCCATACGATTCACTTATTCAAAATTTTGAGCCGATATACATATGACAAAACATTACATTAATGACGACACGCTATCGGCAGCGAAACAGCCGACTTGGAAGTTTGGTTTGTGTGAAAATGCAACCCTGATCTAATGAAAAGTATTATCGTTTAGAAAATTTTCTAAAAACGAAAAAGTCTTATGGGATGTCAAAATTTTTATCGTATTATTTGCCACTTTGATAACATTCTGCGTTCAGACTATCACACTTGCACGTATTATTTGCATTTTTGACAAGTATAAATACAAAGTATAATAGTCTGAACGCGGCTTAACTGAATTCCGTAGCGCCATATTGGCTTCAAAAGCGACTTGTATAATAAAAGTTTGCAGTCTAGGCTGAGTGTTGAGTTTCTGCCAATCAACCAATATATTTGAGTTAACTTAAGTTTCATCTGAGTTAACTTAGAGTCAATATGATGTTTCCATGTAAGTCTTCGATCAACGTGTATACCAAGGTATTTCACTTGGGAATGTTGAGGAATATTTTGATTGTTGATTCGAATGGGGGAGCAAGTATCTCTTCTTAGGGTGCACGTTATATGGACACACTTTTTTCATTGACTTTAATTCTCCATAAGTTCAACCATATTTCCAGCTGAGTGATATGATCCTGGAGATTGCGGGATGCCTCATAAGGATTTTCGTGCACACTCATACAGGCTGTATCATCGGCAAATGTAGAAATATGGATATTATTGCTCACAAGTATATATTAAATACAAGACAGGACCCAGAATACTACCCTGGGGCACACCAGAAGATATAGATTCGGGCACACTCGTGAACTCTCGTTCCACAACAGTGAAATTCCTGTCAATAATATAACTTTCCAAAAGCTTTTGAATGTTTATTGGCAGATATGTCTTCAATTTTAAAACTAGGCCTTCGTGCCATACTTTATCAAACGCCTGAGAAACATCAATAAAGAGAGCAGAACAATACTTCTTTTCTTCAAATGTTCTTCTTACAACTTGGACCAGTCTATGTGTTTGTTCAATCGTGCTGTGCTGACTTCTAAAGCCAAATTGATGGTCCGGGATGCACCCATTATCAGTTAAAATTTTGGACAATTTAGTCATGAGCAGCTTTTCGAAAAGCTTTGAGATTGTAGATAGTAAGCTTGTAGGTCTATATGACTCAGTCTTGGTAAGTTCTTTGCCCGCCTTTGGAATCATTTTGATCTTGGCCAGTTTCCAGTTATGTGGAAAATACTGCATTCTTAAAATAGCATTAAAAGTAAATAGCAGGATTCTTATTGCAATATAAGGCAAGTTCATGAGCATTTTGTTACTAATGCCATCAATACCTGGAGCTTTCTTCGGGTTGAGTTCAGCAATTACTTTTTGTACTTCACGCATCTTAAACCTTAAGGGACGAGGGGGTAGAGAAACTACACACGGTAAATCAGCAGCACCCGTACATGAATTGGGAGTGAATACAGAATTTAAATGCTCAGAAAATAAGTTACCTTTCTCACTATCACTTCTTGCCCAGCCTCCGGTCGCAGTACGCAATGGTGATTTAAGATCAACGGGTCGTTTAAGATTTCTAGTAGCGCGCCATAAAGAGTAATTAGATGCGGACGTTACATCAAGACCTTCTAAATACTTTTCCAGTAGTGCAGTTTTTTCCGACGATAGCAGCTCTTTGAGTCGTTTAGTACATTCTTTAAGACTGATTTTATTTAGGGGTGATCTGTGTTGTTGCCATTCTCTTCTAGCTCTCCTTTTTTCACATACAAGACGTTCAATTTCCGTAGAATAAATTCTATTAAAGCCGGTCTGCGGATAGGAGGTAGTGGCGTGTTCAGCAGCCTGTTCAATATTTTCGTTAAGATTGGCAATGTTAAATTCAATATCATCGCATGATCTAAGCTGAATGTTTTCTACGCAGTGACTACTAAGATATTTTTTGAATGCCAGCCAGTTGATTCCATTAATCATCTTCACATATGAGTTAGTTAAATCACTCCTTAGTGGGTTGAAAATTGAAAATTGTAACTACATGAATTAAGTCCCTATGAATATTTTTCGTGACGGCAAAATCTATAACATCTGGAATTTTTCTTACGTCAGTAGGCCAGTAAGTAGGATCCCCACTCGAAATGACATCTAAGCCCATTTTTGAAATTGTATTGAACAAGGCTCGACCTCTAGGTGTAACAAGACGCGATCCCCAGTACGTATGTTTTGCATTGTAGTCACCAGCTGCCACGAAACAAGATCCAAGCGATTTGTAGAACTTCTCATACTGATCTTCGGTAACTGAAAATCTGGGAGGTGAGTAAATTGATGATATCACGAAATTCGCACAAAAATTTTCTACGAAAATATTCGTTGCTTGCAAATATTCTTCACTAACGTTGTGAAGGACATAGTGCTTGAGTCTTGACTTAATCAGAATTGCTGATCCACCACATGCTCTCTCTCTCGGGTCCTTTGTATCATACAAAGTGTAACCATTTATTTTAAATAAGCTTCTTGAGGTTAAATGAGTCTCAGAAACCAACATTATATCAATATTTTTTTCCATGAGGAAGTGCTCAAGTTCATTTTTATGTTGGCGAATGCCGTTTGCGTTCCAGAAACATATTTTTAACGTGTTCATGGTTTATTAACTAATGCTTGAAGCAGTGTATTCTGCATTCGCAGCATTTCTTGCATCATACTTGTCATATTTGTAGTAAAGTTGTTTATAGTTAGCACCAGATTCTCAATAGTAGCTTCAAGGCGACTAAAGTTAAAGCTTGAGTTTGAATTCGTTGAATTATTTGGCGGTGGAACATTTTGCGTGGGAATTGAACTAGTCTTAGCAGCATCAGCATACGATACACGTGAAGTAACTGGTTGGCTGATTTGAGCAAAAGTGTCGGAGTTCGCGTTTACTTGTAGAGCTGGAGTTAACTTGGGTTTTTGACCCATAGCCTGTTTAACGAAAGAAAATACAGGGCACCCTCTATAGTTAGCTGTGTGATTACCTCCACAATTACTACATTTTTTTTCTGCTTGATCTTTTGGCTTAGTGCAGCTAGCAGTACCATGCAATTCACCGCAGATAACACACACTGTAGGTAACTTGCAGTAAGTTTTCGTATGGCCATATTCTTGGCAATTATGGCACTGTACGGGACCTGAACGCTTACGTGGCTCTTCAACTGTGATTTTTCGATGTAAGAGATACTTTACGTTATAAACTGGATGGGTTTCATTTTTTTTCAATTGTATGTCACTCGGCTCCAGTTCAACCCGAAATAGGGGTTGGGGGACCTTTTCTCTATTAAATATGTTGGTAACATTTTTTACCTTGAATCCTTGGTCGACAAGTGCACATTTTACTTCTTCGGGTTCAACATATGAATCTATGCCCTTTAATACTATCTGTAGGCCTTTAGCACTCTTAAGTTGGTATGTGTAAAAATTTGTTTTATTTTTTTCGAATTCACTAACAATTTTTCGGAAATCTTTTTCATTATATATTTGGATTTTAGTTTCATCAATATTACCTCGTTTAATTGGAATGATGTGAAAAGTATTTTCACCAATGGTCGACAGAAGTTTTTTTATAAGCGCGTTAGAATTTTTTCTCTCAGATAAATAGGTGGTGGCTTAAAAGACTTTTGCGATGATGTAGAGGGCTTGTCGTCGGTGTCTTGCAATAATGAAAAACGATTTTGACGATTGGTAGATGATGCGCTGTTATCCCTAGACATCTTTGGAGCAGATGAAATTTTTGAAGAATTTGGGCTTCGCCCACGCTTTACCACTGTTATATATCTGTCCATTCCCACTTGTACCTTGGGTTTTGAGCTACTGTTATCTCTAGTGATAACTTGGTTTAGTGATGAAGGCGAGCCCGATGCGGATGATATCGCAGACTTAAATGAAGAAGTACTAGGCAATGGTAATGTTAACGATTCACTAGTTGGCATTGGACAAAGCGAAGTTGATCGCTGACGAAAAATTGTCTTTGCCGTTAAAAAAAGATTTTCATCAGATTTATTATTTATATTTTTTTCATTAAGAGTTTCAAAACTCACAGTAAAATAAGCATTTCTGCCGTTAGAACTCACTTCAAAATTTTTTTCCTTTGAGGTACTCATACAGAGTATTATTCCTCAAGGGAACTTTGTTTGTGTTTACGGTTTTTTTTTTGTTTTTGCTATTTCTTGCTATGTAAAAAATATTAGTAAAGCCAATAAGCTTATTTATCAAGGTGAATATGTATTACGAATATTTTTTGTATGATTTTTGATTTTGTTGTTTTTTATATTTGTTTCGTATGTATGTATGTAAAAAAAAATCCGCTTTAATGTCTCTTCACTATGAAGGTTCAACGAGAACTGATATGGGCATATATGATTATATATATTGATACATTTTCATACATGTATGTATGTGTAAATTCCCTCCACAGTATGCAAAGTTCATATTAATACTCTCTTGATTCACAAAAGCGCACTGCTGTGCAATAAATTAAATTACTAAAATTAAATTTTTTTTAGACTTGAGAGAGAGGTTGTATTTAATGAAACATTTGTTTGGACAAATAATTCAAAACGAACTAAAAGTCGTTTCATTCATCAAAAGGTGAATCAATTATTTAAATAAATTCAGTAAAGTGCGACTCTGACTCGCGCACGAAGGGTTCCGTACGAACAGTAGATATGTAATTTAATACAAACTTCATAATATATAATCAGCCGTGTCACAGATTCCGTTCGGAATGGTTTTGATTCCGTATTAACCATTCCGTTCAAATTTCATTTTGGTGCTTCAGATTCCCATCGTTTTCATCAATCCGAAAAAAATTGTCAAATAGTTTTTATGTAACAAGTGTGGCAACATAGTTTTGTAGTAAATGATAATGTGGCATATGTTTAGGCGTTTTAAATTTTTTTGTATGCATATTTTAATTCTGCCTTGTATTTTTTTGTTTTGTGTGCTGCCAATATGAAGATTTTGATAAAGTACATACAAAAATGGTATGGCAGTACCAAGGAAACCAATTCCGTACATTTTGTTCTGTTGATTTTATTTTTGTAATGAGTTGATAAATTTGCAAAATAAATAAATAAAAACTAAATAATTGTAATCCAGATTTGAATAAATGAATGAAAAATAGTATTCTTAATTGAAAAAAAGTTGTTTAAAATGTTTTTTTTTTACTTTAACATGCAGAAAATGTTAATTCCGTCCATGAAATTAAAAGTGATTTCATTCCGAATTTTTTTTTCGTTTTTCGTTTTCTAAAGCACCAAAATACGGATTGAATTCCATTTCCGAATGAAATTGAGCTCTGTGACATGACTGAATATATAGTTTTGACATTTTTTTTTCGTTTTTGGAGTTTTTTTTTGTTTGTTTTGGCGTTTTTTGCGTTTTTTCGGTTTTGACGATTTTTGTTTTAATTTTTGGTTTTTTTTAGTTTTGACACTTTATTTTCTCGTTTTGGCGATTTTTTCGGTTTTTGGCGTTTTTTCATTTTGGCGATTTTTTATTTTTGGCGATTTTTTCATTTTTGCGATTTTTTTTTTTATAAAATTTTTTTTTAGTTTTGGTGACATTTTCGCGCTTTGGCGATTTTTTTTCGATTTTTGGCGTTTTTTTTTCATTTTTGGCGATTTTTTCATTTTGGCGATTTTTTATAAGGCCACAATGTATAAAATCATCCAAAAATGGTTTTTTTGTAACAAAAGTTTTTCTTTTTTAAACGTTGAGGGTACACAGAAAAAATTATTCCCAAAAAATTTTCAAACAAACGTGTGTTTTGAAATATAATTTAGTTTCAGTAAATATTTTTTACTGTATAGAATGAAAATTATCTATATAAAATAAAATTTGTAAAAAAATTTTTAGATATATTTTTTTTTATATTTAAATTTGTTATTTTCAGTTAAATTTGTTTTTATATACTGTAATAAAATTTGTCTGATTTTTTTTAATTTTTTTCAGTTAAATTTATTTTTATATACTGTAAAAAAATTTGTCTGATTTTTTTTAAATTTTTTCTACAAATTATTTTGCAGATATAAAAACATTTTATTTTTTTTAAAGATTTTTGGTTGCGGTTTTCAAATTTATTATGTTTGTATATTGTGATTCTCAATATAGTATTAAGAGTCTTACTATAAACATACGGAGTTTGTTAGCTAAATTCAAAAATTTTTTGGGTTGAAGTCTACTGACGAGCAGGAACGAAATGCTTAACCATAAAAACTAGACAATTTTTGAAAGTAAAAAAAATAGTTGAACCTTTCATTTGATTCAGTTATTTTTTTTTCAAATAAAACTTTTACTAATTTTTAAAAAAAAAAATTTAAGAATTGTTATTGATTCAGTTAATTTATTTTCTGATAATACGAAAAATTTTAGTGAATGTGTTTGTAAATTATTAAAAATAAAATTGCTGAATAATACAAAAAAAAATCTGCAAAAATGTTTTTCTGTTCCTTTTAATAAATTTGACTGAGAATATTTTAGTTTCAGTTAACTTTTTTCTCCAATGCCATAATAAGTTAACTAAAAATAAATTTTTTTTTTCAGTTAAATTTTTACAAAATTGTTATCAGAATCTACAAATTTCTTTGTAGGTCCGCATTCACACAAAAAATTTACTGATTCAATGAATTTGGTTACTGAAAACGAAATTTTGTTTTTTCTGTGTACGCATATAAACTTTGCATACCGTATGTATTTTCTAATGGATTTCCAATTCACCAGTGATAAAATTCCAAGCTTTTTTGCTTGCAAAAACGATCTTATGTGAGATATCATGTATGCATACATTCTTATATGTCTCCATATATTAAATTTTATATCTATATATGGATCCACATATGAAGAGCTTCATAACTAAATTTCCATATATTAGCTCATATGTTATAATACATTTCATATATTAGTCCATATATTAGTTCATATATAATAGTTTTGCCATGTATAATCCCATATATTTCCATACATGAATTCATACATATATAGTTATATATATATATAGTTATATACATTCATATATTAAAAATATATGGACCATATATAATTTTTTTAGCTGGATTTGGCGATTTTTTTCATTTGGGCGATTTTTTAGTTTTAGCGCCTTTGTCGCGTTTTGGCAATTTTTTTCGGTTTTTGGCGTTTATTTTTCTTTTTGGCGATTTCTTCATTTTGTCGATTTTTTCGGGTTTGTCGATTTATTTTAGTGTTAAGGGCTTTGGACACGATCAAAATGCTTTCTGTCAAGTTCGTGTACGTGTGCTTGTCGGCTTGATGTTACCATGCTTGATGACCCACCAAGCATTCATATTTATTTAGATTTTGTGCTGTTCGTTTGGTTGAAAAAAATATATAAAAATGTTTAAATAAAGAAATTCAATAACAATTCAATAACAATTTTGGGCAACCGTTCACAATGGAAATATAATTATAGTGAAAATTTGTACGCGCTTGATGGAGTAACAATATACACGCATTGACAAGTGACAGCAAGCATGCCGAAAACGAAAATGTTTTAATTTTCCATCAAGCATCGTTGGTGTCACACATACTAACAAATTTTCAATCATACTATAACCAATCTCAGCAAGCATTTTGACCGTGTCTAAAGCTACGGTCACACTTGTCAAACATTTGCCCAAAAAAACGTAAAAAAAGTTTTGATCCAGACACTTGTTTATCATATTAAACAGTTTCGAACACAACTGATGCACAATGTCATAGAATCCAACAATATTGGCTACTCTTTAACTTGACAAACTTTTGTCTGAATTGAAAAATTTTTCATTAGCATTTAGTGGTTACGCTTTTTTGGACAAATGTTTGACAAGTGTGACCTTAGCTTAAGCATCTTTAGATTTTTTTTAATTTGGTTCTTTTTTCGTTTTAGCGATTTTTTTTTTGTTTGGCGATTTTATAATTTTCGGATTTTTTAGTTTTACCGCTTTCGAAAATTTCAAGAGTTTGCCTCTTACGGTTTCCAAGATATAGCAAGTTGTCAAAATTACATAGTCAAAATTGCATTAACTGATGGACCACCCTTTAATTAAAATTTGTTTAAATTTTAGTATTAATTGTTGTAGTCTATATAAAAATACACAAATTTTACAAATTTCAATTGTATGTATATTACATGGGATTTTAACATTTTTCGTTGCTCATTTTGGAACACCCTTTAATTTTTAATTCTCATATATTTGTTGTTGTAGCGGCCAAGGTTCTACATATTCTGTCCAAATTTCAGGTACGTAGCTCTTACGGTTCCTGAGAAAATAGCGTGTGACGGACAGACGGACAGCGTAGCGAAAACAATAGGGTTCGTTTTCACCTTTGGTGTACAGAACCCTAAAAACAAAACTAAACCGCAAACAAAAAAAAAACACAAACAAAGTGATATTGAGGAATACTCTATATGATTACCTCAAATACTAAAAAAATTTTGAAGTGTGTTTTAACGGCAGAAATGCTCTTTTTACTGTGAGTTTTGAAACTCGAGCTCTTAATGAAAACAATACAAATAAAAATTTGGTGATAGCATTTTTCTAACGGCAAATCCAATTTTTCGTCAGCGATGAACTTCGCTTTGCCCAATGCCAACTAGTGATTTGTTAACATTTGAGTTGCCTGGTACTTCGTCATTTAAGTCTGTGATATCATCCGCTTCTGGTTCTTGTTCTAAAGTTCAAGTCGGAATGGACAGATATATTACAGTTGTAAAGCGCGGGCGAAGCCCAAATTCATCAAAAATCTCATCGGTTCCCAAGATATCCAGGGATAACGACGCTGCATCAATTAATCGTAATAATCGTTTTTCAGTATTGCAGGCTGCTGTATCATCGACAAAAACCTCCAAACCAATGTATTTGAGAGAAAAAAATTCTAACTCCCCCAGTAGTCCGCAAGTCATTACAAATTGAAAGCCATCCGATTGTAATCTTTTATGACAATACGAAAAACAGACAAAAAAAGAAATAGTTAAGCGCATACAACTAGCATCCGATTCAGAACGTCTTTCTGCTATCCTATTGTAGAATTATATGTTAATTAGAAGCAAAGAACAAAACGGACACTAATAAAATTTAGCCATTGCACCAGCATCCGATTTGGATGGGTTAGTAATGTATCATATTGCTATTAGTTTCAATTACGCTCTCCTAATCACCATAACAGTTGGAGTCATCCAACCTTCGCTTACAATGTACACAGTGTTGGACACATCTTATGGCCTAGGCCAACGCTGTGTGAATGTAAGTAGAAATTGTATACAGGCTTTGGATGGGTCGCGCTTACATTGTCAATGGTCTCAGATCGGAGATGTTGTGACAAAATTTCCACTGGCCCCTTATTAAAAAATTAGTCTCGGCAATTGGTGAGAACGCATTTCACGACGTTATTCCAATGAAACGTGGTAACATTGACGAAACTAAAATTCAAATATACGAAGAAAAAGATTTCCGCAAAATAGTAACAGAATTCGAAAATAATAAAACAAGTTTATATACGTACGTACCAACTTAAGAGTGCGAAAGGTCTGCAGATCGTATTAAAGGGCATTGATTCTTATGTTAATCCCGAAGAAGTAAAAGTTGCACTATTCACATATTCATTCATTTAAGGTAAAAAATTTTACTAATATAATCAATAGGTAGAAGATCCCCCAGTCTCCATTTCGTGTTGAACTGGAGCCGAATGATATAAAGTCGAAAAAAACCTAAAATACCTCTTATATCGAAAAATCAAAGTAGAAGAGCCATATAAGCGGTCAGGTTCCGTACAGTGCCATAATTGCCAAGAATATGGTCACACAAAAACTTATTGTGTTATCTGCGGTGAATTGCACGGTACGGCTAGTTGTACTAAACCTACAGATCAAGCAGAAAAAATGCAGTAATTGTGGAGGTAACTACACCGCTAACTATAGAGGTGTCCTATGTACTCTTTCGTCAAGCAGGCTATGGTGCAAAAACCTTAATTAGTTCCAGTTCAAACAGCAAACGCTTCCTCCGCCACTTTTGCGCAAATGAGCCAACCAGTTACTTCCCGTGTATCGTATGCAGATGCTGCTAAGGCTAGTTCTATTTCCACACAAAATGTTTCACCGGCAAATAATTCAACAAATACAAAGCTTTAATTTTAATCGCCTTGAAGCTACTATTGATAATCTGGTGCTAACTATTAACAACTTTACAACAAATATGACACTGCTTCAAGCACTAATTAACAATCCATAAATACGTTAAAAATATGTTTCTGGAACGCAAAATGAATGGCTACGCCTTATATGATACAAAGGACCCGAGAGGAAGAGCATGCGGTGGATCAGTGATTCTAATAATCGCAAGACTCAAGCACTATATTCTTGACAACATTTGTGAAGAACACCTACAAGCAACAAATATTGGCACTGAAAGTTTTTGTACAAACTTCGTGATATCATTAATTTACTCCCCCTCCCAGATTTTCAATCACTGAGGATATATACGAGAATTTCTACAAATCTCTTGGACCTCGTTTTGTAGCAGTTGGCGACTACAATTCAAAACATACGTTCTGGATTTCGGGTCTTATTACACCCAGAGGTCGAGCGTTGTTTAACACAATTTCAAAAATGGGATTAGACGTCATTTCGAGTGGGGAGCCAACTTATTGGTCTACTGACATACAAAAAGAGCAATGTCAGTCCGATCACAGAGGAGATGTGTAAACATCTAGTAATTAAAAATTTTTTTTAAGTTGGAAGTACTTATGATTATAGTATATTTTTTTAATTAATTAATTAAAAGTATCAAAACTTTCAATATTGTAAATACATATGAATTTGTTGGTTTTTGTTTGTTTTATTTAACTTATTTGGTTAGTAAATGGGCACACTGCAGTATATGTATATGTACTGCATTCAAAATTGCAGTAAGCAGTAAATTTACTGATTACTGAAAAAATTCAGTAAATTTTTACTACTAATGAAATATAATTTGCATTACCAGTAAAATCGTAGGGCCGTATTCATAATAAAATTGTAGTAAGTGGCAAAGTTTTTTTCAATAAAATTTTGAAACTTCTGTATGGAAAACATTTAGCCACTTGGTAGAATTTCATTATGAATACGGGCATTACTGATTACTGAAAATTCAATGCACCTCATCATATAATAAATCATTTAGGCACTTTATAAAAATTGTAGAAAAAAGTTTAGTAATCAGTAAAAATTTACTGGTTAAAGATTTTATTATTTTTACTGAAATTTTAGTGGTACTGCTCATCTATGGTAAATGCCTTTACTTTTACTTTTTAATTTTTAATTCCTGTTGTTCAGCGTTTAGTTGTTGCTGTTCTTGTTGTTGTGTACGCATTGCAATTAAAATAAATTCAGTAAAGTGCGACTTTGACTCGTGCACGAAGGGTTCCGTACATTCGGTTTTGAAAATTTTTTTGGTATGGCTTTTTTCCTTTTTTTTAAGTTTTTTCAGCTTAAACGATTTTTTCAGTTTCGTCGCTTTTTCTCTTTGGCATTTTTTTTCTTTTTGGGGTTTTTTTCATTCTCGCATTTTTTTTCATTTTGCGATTTTTTTCTGTTTTTGGGTTTTTTTTTCATTTCGGCGATTTTTTTTAATTTTGGGGTTTTTTTTCATTTCGGTGATTTTTTTCATTTTGGCGAATTTTTTCTGTTTTTGGGTTTTTTTTATTTTGGCGATTTTTCATTTTGGCGATTTTTTTGTTTAAGGGTTTTTTTCATTTTGGCGATTTTTCCGGTTTTTCGCGATTTATTTTAGTCCTAGAAATTTGTTTTAATTTGGAGCTTTTTTTCGTTTTAGCGATTTATTCTTGTTTTTGGCGATTTTTTTAGATTTGGCGATTCTATAATTTTTTGATTTTTTAGTTATTTAGTTTTACCGTTTTCGAAAATTCCAAGAGTTTTGCTCTTACGGTTTCAAAAATACAGCAAGTTGTCAAAATTACAAAGTCAAAATTGCATTAACTGATGGAACACCCTTTAATTTAAATTTTTCTAATTTAGTGTTAATTGTTGTAGTCTGTATAAAAATACACTAACTTTACAAATGCAATTGTATGGGATTTTAACATTTTTCGTTGCTCGTTTTGCAACACCCTTTAATTTTTAACTCTCATGTATTTGTTGTTGTAGCGGCCAAATGTCTACACACTGTGTCCAAATTTCAGGTCCGTAGCTCTTACGGTTCTCGAGAAAATACCCTGTGACAGACGGACGGACAGCGTAGCGAAAACAATACGGTTCATTTTCACCTTTGGTGTGCGGAACCCTAATAAAGCAATTATCAAGTTAAATAAAAGAAACAAAAACCAGCAAATTCCTATGTATTTAATGTAATAATTTGGGCGATTATTATTCAAATCTCTCTAGGATGGCAGCTGATTAAATAAATAAGTGCAATCTTTGAGAGATTGTTAATTATCATTACTCACAAGGAAGTAATGATAATTGTCGGGTATGGAAAAGAAATAAATGGGGTTAATATTATTTTCTTTTCTCATTAATACTTCTCATATGACTCTGCCCGAAAGTTGACAATTGGAAATTTGATTGGAAATCATGACAATAAGTGTTTCAATTTAAAATAGTTTTAAGTAAATAAGCGATTTAATTTCATAATTTTAAGTTATTTAATTTATATTAAGACTTCAATTCGGGAAATACATTTTTACGTTTTATTGTATTCGGTGATATTTTTATGTGTCCAATTGAAGATTGGACATGCCGCCGGCCTTGACCTTAGGTAAGGGAATTTGACGTGTCACTAGTGCACAGAACTTGGGCCAGAGATTTGATGGCCTCAACAATTACCTTTGCGTTTGGTGTCGTTGATAAGGTAGAATTTTGATTCGTTTGTTATTTTGGTTTATTTTTATGCTGTTGTTTGTGCTTTCGTTGCTGAAGTTCCTTATTCTTACCACTTCTTGGTTTTTTTGATCGTCTTGGATGCAAAAGTGTGTGATGGAACTTATCGCATTTTTTACATGTGTCTATCGAAGAACAGCCTCTTAGGTCATGACTTCTTGCCAAGCAGTTTACACAATATTGGTGCCTATCGACCACTTCTTCCCTTTCTTCCGTTGACATCACTAAAAATTTGTGACAGAATCTTAAAGCGTGGTAGCCTCTGCAGAGCGCACACTTGTACACATTGGTATCGCGGGATGAATGAACGTGAGTGCGGTTAGTGTGACCTTTAGTTTGGCGAGTAATTGTTAATCTTCGGTTGGATCTAAGGGAAAGCATATAAATTAGTAGATGAAATGGGTAATGATATGTAATGCTATAAAAGTATTGCTGGTTCTAGGTGAAATTTATGTAGTATATAATGAGAAAGTATGAATTTGTAGATATAAGCGTATGACTTAACAAGAATCGTTATGACATTCTTCATTGTTTAAAATTGGTAAATAGCATAATTTTACAATAGGGCGAGTTATAATCCCTGAGACTACACGAACATCTGCTACGCGCGTGTTATTATCTAGACCTGAATATATATTTTCTACCCGTCCTAAGCGCCATTCATGAGGCGGCTGTATATCATCTATTACTGCTACCAGATTTCCAACTTGGAGGTTTGGAGTGGAGTTTTTCCATTTGTAACGCTTGTGAAGTGATTTCAAATAATCGGACTTCCATCGTATAGCAAATTGATGATGGATTGCCTTTAATTTTTCCCAACGATTAATAAGAGTTATGTTATCTGAAGTTTGCTCTGGGAAGGCCATGAGAGGGGCGCCTTTTAGAAAATGACCAGGAGTGAGAGCCGTACAATCTGCCAGATCTTCTGAAATAGCAGAAATCGGTCTTGAGTTAAGAACGCCTTCAATTCGGGCTAGTATTGTGGCAAACTCTTCAAACTCCTTTGACCTCCTACTACCCTTTTTAAATGGAATTTAAAGCTTTTTACGGCGGCTTCCCATAAGCCGCCCATGTGTGGGGCATGCGGTGGTATGAATTTCCACTCAAATCCATGTGTTAGATATTTCTGAGATATATCTCGAGCAGAATTCTTTAAGAAATCCTTAAATTCACGTTCAAGAACTTTGCTAGCACCCAGAAAGTTTCTACCATTGTCAGTTAATACCCGTTGGGGTAGGCCCCGCCTCCCAACGAATCTAGCGAATGCCCCGCTTCAAAAGCTGAGGATGATAGATCTGAGCATGGTTCCAAATGTATAGCTTTTAAGCAAAAATACACGAAGACACTGACATAGCCCTTGACAGTGGGTGATTTTCGCAAGGGTGAAAGTTTAAGGTTGAAGGGGCCAGCAAAGTCTATGCCGATGATTTGAAATGGAAGAGAAAAGTTACATCTGTCTGGTGGCAGGGGAGCCATTATCTGCGAGCATGGCTGACTTTTATAAATGATACAAGTCTTGCAATGGCGTATTACATGCTTAACACGGTTCTTGAGTCTGAATATGTGAAATTCAGTTTGCACCATTCGGCACATTTGACTAGATTCAGCATGACATAGAAGTTGATGTAAATGTACCAGATAAAGTTGACAAAATCTGGAATTTCCGGGTAATATAACAGGATAGCGCTCATTGTATGGTAATGAGGATTGACTTAATCGACCATTTACTCGTAAAAGTGAGTTAGAATAAATAAATGGATTGAGTGGTTTAAGAGAGCTTTTATTGGATATAACGTGGGACTTTAACAAGATTTGATATTCTTCTAGATAGAATGTTTTTTGAGATATGAGAATTAGGCGTGATTTTACAAATTTCATTTCCTTTTGAGTTAATTGTACTTGGGCTACATCATTCAAGTTTTGTCTGATTTTGTACATACATTTATTGAAAAATCGAAAGATATAACAGATCACACGTTATGCTTTGGTATATGAAGAAACGTTTGAACTTCTTCATGAATCTGAGTATTTTTCAACGGGTTTTGCTTGGGCCATGCTGATGATGGCCTTGTAAGCCATGGTGGCCCATACCACCAAAGTGAGTTACCTACGAGATCTTGAGGTTTACAGCCACGAGTCCCAATATCAGCAGGATTGTCATGCGTTGGGACATGCTGCCATGTCACGTTAGAGGTTAAATGGTGAATCTGAGAAACTCTGTTTGCAACATATGTTTCCCAAGAGGAAGGCGGTTTCGAAAGCCAACTAAGTACTATTGTTGAGTCAGTCCATAAATATATTTCTGTGGCATTGAGATTCAGAGAGGCATTCACGTAAGCGACAAGATTTGACAGTAATACCGCGCCACTGAGTTCTAACCTTGGTAAGCAAACTGTTTGGATCGGGGCCACTTTACTTTTTGCAACTAGTAAATTAGTAAATGTGGTATAATTATTATGTTTTTTGCAACGAATATAAATGGCTGCACAATATGCTGATTTTGATGCGTCTGAAAATCCATGGATTTGGACAATATCAGATGGGTTGTATTGTAGCCAGCGAGATATGGATATTGTGTCAACTTGAGAAAGGTCTGCAACTAGATCCTTCCATTTTTGTAGGGATTCTGATGAAATTTCTCCATCCCATTGTAGACCTTCGAGCCATAGCTGTTGCATGAGAACTTTAGCTCGGATGACAATGGGTGCTAGCCATCCAGCGGGATCAAACAATTTTGCAACTGCAGAGAGAACTTGCCGCTTAGTAATATTTGAGGACTGATTAACTGGCATAAAAGTATAGGTGAATGCATCTGTCAGGGCATTTCACTTGATACCTAGGGTTTTAGTCGCACTTGATTCATGAAATCTTAGAAAATCTGAATCGTATAGATCTTCTTTCGGTAAGTTAGCGAGTAGTTGTGGATTGTTTGCAGTGATTTTCTTTAGAATGAATCCAGCTGATTTCAGGGAGTGAATTAGTTGAGTTTGAGCTAACATGGCTTCTTCAAGGGAGTGTCCTCCAGAAAGAATATCGTCAACATATGTTTCTGATCGTAGAATTGCCGAGGATTGGGGATACTTGGATTCGGAATCTGTAGCAAGTTGTAGTAGAGTACGAATTGCTATATAAGGAGCGCAATTTCCTCCAAAGGTTACAGTTTTGAATTTTTAATCCTTTATTGGGCTTTTGGGTTCATTTTGAAATACAATTCTCTGAAAAGGTCTGTCTGCTGGATGTACGAGTATTTGGCGATACATTTTTTGTATATCGCCACTAAATACAAATTGATATTTTCTCCAATTGAGAATTATGGTAATTAATTCATTTTGCAGGGTAGGGCCTGTGTAAAGTACATCGTTTAAGGAGAATTTAGATTTGGATTTCCTTGAGGCATTAAATACAACTCTTACCTTGGTTGTTTTATGTTCAGGTCGTACAATTGCATGGTGTGGCAAATAATAAGAGTTGTATTTGCCCTGCTCTGAGATTTCATGCGTTGAAGTTTCTTCCATGTGGTCAAGCAACAAGTACTCATTGAACACTTCTTTATATTGCGACTGTAGTTCGGGATCTTTTGCTAACATATTCTCCATTCTAGCATATTGAGCTAAAGCAATAAAGCGAGATGAGCCGAGAAACTTTGTTTCGGGAAATTCTCTTTTAAACGGCAATCTTACCATGTACCTCCCATCTTTTTGGCGAGATGTGGTTTCAGTATAGAATTTTTCGCAAATTTCATATTCAGCAGATTTTTGAGGACTATTAGGAACTTCTTCTTGCTCCCAAAACTTTTTTAACAAGTTGTTCAGTTCTGTTGTTTCGGATATTTCGATTGAGGTAGATAATGCGTGGATAGTTTGAGTTTTCATGGGACCTCTGAGGACCCATCCAAAAATGGTATTGTAAGCAGACGTTTGTCCGCAGATGTTTTTCTTAATATCTTCGATATTTACGAAGTGCTCATAGTCATTGCCTAGTATGAGATCGATCTGAGATGCTTTGTTGAAGCATGGGTCGGCCAGATCTAGTGCAGTAAGTTCGAATGAGTTCGGAACTTCAAAAGAGCAGGCAGGTAGATGTCATGTTAATTTTGATAAGACTATAGCATTAACGGGAACCCTTAGATTGTATCTTTTTGCATAAAGCACGAACTCGCACTCCTTTGTTGCCTTTTGTCTTTTACCTCCAATGCCAGCAATTTCAAATTGACTGTTCTTATGAGGAAGTTGAAGGCGATTCAAAATTTTTTTGCTTAAAAAGGTTCGTTGTGAACCTGGATCAATTAGAGCACTAATAGTGAAGATTTGGCTGGCATGCTCTATTTGCATTAGAGCGGTTCGTAAAAGAATGTTTTGCTCACTTGTAGCGCAGTTGGCTTGAACTTGCTTTGATGTGCTTGGAAGCTCATCTTGGCTGCTGTTGTTACTGGCCATACTGGTTGATGTCGCTTGAGAGGAGTAGCAGTTCTTGTTAGACATTTCGATTTGATTTGAATTTTCGTAATTTTGAGTAAAATTAGAGTTTTTTTTATATGAAGAAGGGTGTGATGAGGTTTCTTACAATAAAGGCACGTGTGCTTACTTCCACAGTTTGCTTTGAGATGAGATGACGCTAAGCAATTACTACAGAATTTATTCGTGAATACAAAATCGTTCCTTTGTTGTACTGTTAGGGTACGAAATCTGGGACATACTCTTAGTGCATGGTTCCCTTTACACAGTTTGCAAGAATAATCGTTTAGATTTTCTTGTGAAATGTATGTTTGTACCATGGGCTGATGTGTATTTGTGAGATTAAAGGAAGATTTTGAGTTTTTGATATTTGTTAGGCGCTCTACTGCTTCATACCTGTCAACCAAGAATTGTGACATCTGACTCCACTTTGGCAGCTCTCGAGGAGATGTCAGAGATTGTTCCCATAGTGCGAGAGTTGCATCTGGTAGTTTAGTCGAAATCAGTCGAATTAGGATTGGATCCCAGCTATCTACGTCAATGCCTAGGGTTGTGAGTGTGGCTAGTGAGTCATTAACTGATGACTGAATTTTGCGAATTGATTCGCTATCTTCCCTAGATGCTGCTGGTATATCAAAGAGAACTTTTATTTGGTTATCTACCAATACGCGTTTGTTTTCATATCTAGTTTTTAAGGCATTACATGCGAGTTCAAAATTGTCATTTGAAAGTTGGTATCTCTTGACTATCGCACCAGCCTCGCCTTTTGTTTTATTTCGAAGGTGATATAATTTTGTGACAGGTGATAATTTTGTGTGGTTTATGTACAATGCCGTGAACATGTCACGAAATGATGGCCATTGTTCATAACTTCCTTTAAATACCTCTGTGTCACAGGGAGGTAGTTTGATAGAATCGTTTGAACTATTTTGCCCCAAATTTATGGCGAGAGGTTGGTGTGGTAATGAACCACGAGTAGTTGAATGGAATCTCGGTTGATTTGAATTTTCCACTTGAAAGGTTTTCAATAGATCGAGTATTTGACCATTGCAATGGTAGTATGCTTCTGCACATGTTTCATACTGCTTTTATATGTCGTTTTTAACTTCAGATGTTAGAGCTTGGTTTTTGGATAGTATAACTTTCTCGTATGAAGCTTCTACTCTTGTCCACCTTGAGTCAAGATCTTTTAGTCTGACTTCAAGGATGGAATCACTTTGTTCTTCTGTTGGGGTTTCTTGAAACCGTTCACAGAATGCGATTACGTGGTCGCAGTCGAATTGGAAGTGTTCTCTGACCAAGTCTGAATCGTTAGACGTGGACGTCATATTGAAAAATTAAAATTAGCAAATGATAGTGTTTGTAAGTATGTGAGACCTTTATTGAGAAATGTATAACACAAATTATTGAGTAAGTGTTTATGTGAACGAACACTATATATGTTTTTGTTTACAGAAATCTCTGCCTATGCAAGTTGAGGTGATTTGATAATATTTACTTGCTTACATAAAGCAACTATAATATATTCTCGTTTTATTCTTTAATTATAAAGTACATGCATATGAACTTGAATATAGGTTAAGAGTAAGAATACTTTGACTTTTTTAGGGGCGAATTTTGATTTATATATTTACATTATTTTTAAATTTATGTTATGAGGGCTGGTATCTATGCTGACAATTATTTTTAAATATTTTTATGTATGTAAAGATTTTAATTTTAATTTGTATTAATTCATAAGTTTGAATTTAAATTACTTTGTTCGTGTTCATATAAATCTGGACTTGACTGTATAACATGTATTTATTATATATCAGCACATTAAATAGTCGATGAACTTCTTGTATTCTTTTAAGCGGACTGTATATTTGACATTTATTTTTTATATGTATGTGTGTAAATATGTTTGTGAAGGAGAATAGTAACAATTAATTATAATTGTTCTAAGTAAGAGAAGAAAATGCAAGTGATGTATTATGTTCTATATGAATTGCTGTAAGAGAAACTTCTCATATTCACCACACAATGTAAATTTTAAGAGAAAATGTGTACATATATATGTATATATATATATATGTATATATATATATATATATATATATATATATATATATATATATATATATATATATATATATATATATATGTATAAGTGTGTATGCATATATGTATATATGTATATATATGTATGTAAGTTTCTATTTTACTGCAAGTACATGCAAAAAAAATCCTCTTTCCCTTATATACATACATACAAAGATATGTACATAACTATATAATTTTTGTTTGATTTATGTATATGAACACGTTTTTACCTTTTTTGCTTTTGGTATTCCTTTGAAGTGTGCTAATTAATGTACATATGTAAATTATTTATAATAGCTTAAAAATCTTTTTCCTTTCTTTACATATGTACTTTTTCATGTATATATGTATGTATGTATGCAAGCACCATATACATATGTATGCACACAGCATGTATATAGTTAGACACTGTTAATTTTACGGTTTTTTTTTCTCCTCTCAACACCGCTATCTTCCAAAATTCACCATTATAAAGCGGTTTCTTGCAAATAATTTATATTTCAAAATACACATATGTATTTTACCTATTTAGATATTTTTTCTTTTTTTATATTGGACACTTGATCCTATTATTACAGATTTACCAAACATATGCAAATGATCATGTACATGCGACTCAATGATATACATATATGTACATACATTTATTTTTGAATGTACATATGTATATACTTATACGTTGTCTGTAATATCAGTTACACTTTCTGAGTGATTCACTTTTAAAAACCTCTCCTTTATGTTACCAACAACCATGTATGCACTTACCCGAGATTATACATATGGATATGTATGTATCCTTTTGTTTTTATTTATTTTCGTATTTATATTTTCTGCGTTTAGTTAAATATTTTGTTTTTTATTTATTTTTTAACAACAGCTACATAGATATGTGCGTGGATACATGTATGTACATAAGTATGTATGTGGGTATGTACTATGTATATCTTTTTATCACATGCGATTTCATTAATTTTTTTTTTCACTTACTTTGACCGATGATGTTATATGACTGGTGAACTGATGGTATGATAAATTGTAAATTACCTCATATTATTTTTGTGGTGAGTACTCATTGGTTTTTGGGAGTTCTTTTTGCTTATATGGTCCTCTCGACCCAGCAAAAAGAACTCCTAAAGAACACATGAACAGGTTGACAAAAGAACAACGCTTGCAAATCGTGCAAATTTATTTCGAAAATAATGGTTCAGTTCGCGAAGTTTACCGCAAGCTCCGTCCATTTTATGGTCGACATAATCGTCCATCAGAGCAATTAATTCGGTTAACCATGGATCGTTTTCGCACTACGTTTACTCTATGTGATAATACGCATCCGCAGAGACGTCGAACAGTGCGCACCGAAGAAACAATTGCCGCTGTAGAGCAAAGTGTTGAAGAGGACCCGAATGAATCGATTCGCCACCGTGCACAGCAATTGGAGCTTTGTCCATCAACTTTATGGAAGATTTTGCGCAAAGATCTTGGCTTGCGACCTTACAAGATCCAGCTTGTGCAAGAATTAAAGCCGCGAGACCATGCAATGCGTCGTGATTTTGGTGTATGGGCCGAAAATGAGATTGATCTCGATGCTGATTTTCATCGCAAAATTTTGTTCAGTGATGAGGCTCATTTTTGGTTGAATGGCTACGTCAACAAGCAAAATTGCCGCATTTGGAGTGAAGAGAATCCACATGAGACCCTTGAGACGCCATTACATCCACAAAAACTGACTGTTTGGTGTGCTCTATGGGCTGGTGGAGTCATTGGGCCATACTTCTTCCGAAATAATGCTGGAGAGTCAGTTACCGTTAATGGAGACCGGTATAGAGCCATGATAACCGACTATTTTGTTCCCGAATTGGATGGCATGAATGTGGATGAGTTGTGGTTCCAACAAGACGGCGCTACATGCCACACAGCGCACGTCACAATCGATTTATTGAAGGAAACATTCGATGAGCGCATAATTTCGCGGAATGGACCTGTCAATTGGCCACCAAGATCGTGTGATTTGACACCATTGGATTATTTTCTTTGGGGATATGTGAAGTCGCTCGTCTACGCCAACAAACCAGAAACGTTAGGGGACTTGGAAGCCAACATTCGTGGCGTTATTGCGAACATACGGCCCCATATGCTCGAAAAGGTGGTTGAAAATTGGACCTGTAGAATTGGCTTTATTCAAGCCAGCCGCGGCGGCCACATGCCCGAAATCATATTTAAACATTAATGGCATAAAATTATCCTTCCAATAAAGCCAAATTGATGGACATTAAAACGATTTTCTTGTGTTTTATTTCAATTCGAAGCTCTATACCTCTAAAAAAAACACCCGTTACATAGTACATACCCACATACATACTTATGTACATACATGTGTCCACGCACATGTAGCTGTTGTTAAAAAATAAATAAAAAACAAAATATTTAACTAAACGCAGAAAATATAAATACGAAAATAAATAAAAAAAAGGATACATACATATCCATATGTATAATCTCGTGTAAGTGCATACATGGTTGTTGGTAACATAAAGGAGAGGTTTTCAAAAGTGAATCACTCAGAAAGTGTAATTGATATTACAGACAACGTATAAGTATATACATATGTACATTCAAAAATAAATGTATGTACATATATGTATATCATTGAGTCGCATTTACATGGTCATTTGCATATGTTTGGTAAATCTGTAATAATAGGATCAAGTGTCCAATATAAAAAAAGAGAAAATATCTAAATAGGTAAAATATATATGTGTATTTTGAGATATAAATTATTTGCAAGAAACCGCTTTATAATGGTGAATTTTGGAAGATAGCGGTGTTGAGAGGAGAAAAAAAAACCGTAAAATTAACAGTGTCTAAATCTATACATGCTGTGTGCATACATATGTATATGGTGCTTGCATACATACATACATATATACATGCAAAAGTACATATGTAAAGAAAGGAAAAAGATTTTTAAGCTATTATAAATAATTTACATATGTACATTAATTAGCACACTTCAAAGGAATACCAAAAGCAAAAAAGGTAAAAACGTGTTCATATACATAAATCAAACAAAAATTATATAGTTATGTACATATCTTTGTATGTATGTATATAAGGGAAAGAGGATTTTTTTTTGCATGTACTTGCAGTAAAATAGAAACTTACATACATATATATACATATATACATATATGCATACACACTTATACATATATATATATATATATATTTATATATATATATATATATATATATATATATATATATATATATACATACATATATATATATATACATATATATGTACACATTTTCTCTTAAAATTTACATTGTGTGGTGAATATGAGAAGTTTCTCTTACAGCAATTCATATAGAACATAATACATCACTTGCATTTTCTTCTCTTACTTAGAACAATTATAATTAATTGTTACTATTCTCCTTCACAAACATATTTACACACATACATATAAAAAATAAATGTCAAATATACAGTCCGCTTAAAAGAATACAAGAAGTTCATCGACTATTTAATGTGCTGATATATAATAAATACATGTTATACAGTCAAGTCCAGATTTATATGAACACGAACAAAGTAATTTAAATTCAAACTTATGAATTAATACAAATTAAAATTAAAATCTTTACATACATAAAAATATTTAAAAATATATGTCTGCATAGATACCTGCCCTCATAACATAAATTTAAAAATAATGTAAATATATAAATCAAAATTCGCCCCTAAAAAAGTCAAAGTATTCTTACTCTTAACCTATATTCAAGTTCATATGCATGTACTTTATAATTAAAGAATAAAACGAGAATATATTATAGTTGCTTTATGTAAGCAAGTAAATATTATCAAATCACCTCAACTTGCATAGGCGGAGATTTCTGTAAACAAAAACATATATAGTGTTCGTTCACATAAACACTTACTCAATAATTTGTGTTATACATTTCTCAATAAAGGTCTCACATACTTACAAACACTATCATTTGCTAATTTTAATTTTTCAATATGACGTCCACGTCTAACGATTCAGACTTGGTCAGAGAACACTTCCAATTCGACTGCGACCACGTAATCGCATTCTGTGAACGGTTTCAAGAAACCCCAACAGAAGAACAAAGTGATTCCATCCTTGAAGTCAGACTAAAAGATCTTGACTCAAGGTGGACAAGAGTAGAAGCTTCATACGAGAAAGTTATACTATCCAAAAACCAAGCTCTAACATCTGAAGTTAAAAACGACATATAAAAGCAGTATGAAACATGTGCAGAAGCATACTACCATTGCAATGGTCAAATACTCGATCTATTGAAAACCTTTCAAGTGGAAAATTCAAATCAACCGAGATTCCATTCAACTACTCGTGGTTCATTACCACACCAACCTCTCGCCATAAATTTGGGGCAAAATAGTTCAAACGATTCTATCAAACTACCTCCCTGTGACACAGAGGTATTTAAAGGAAGTTATGAACAATGGCCATCATTTCGTGACATGTTCACGGCATTGTACATAAACCACACAAAATTATCACCTGTCACAAAATTATATCACCTTCGAAATAAAACAAAAGGCGAGGCTGGTGCGATAGTCAAGAGATACCAACTTTCAAATGACAATTTTGAACTCGCATGTAATGCCTTAAAAACTAGATATGAAAACAAACGCGTATTGGTAGATAACCAAATAAAAGTTCTCTTTGATATACCAGCAGCATCTAGGGAAGATAGCGAATCAATTCGCAAAATTCAGTCATCAGTTAATGACTCACTAGCCACACTCACAACCCTAGGCATTGACGTAGATAGCTGGGATCCAATCCTAATTCGACTGATTTCGACTAAACTACCAGATGCAACTCTCGCACTATGGGAACAATCTCTGACATCTCCTCGAGAGCTGCCAAAGTGGAGTCAGATGTCACAATTCTTGGTTGACAGGTATGAAGCAGTAGAGCGCCTAACAAATATCAAAAACTCAAAATCTTCCTTTAATCTCACAAATACACATCAGCCCATGGTACAAACATACATTTCACAAGAAAATCTAAACGATTATTCTTGCAAACTGTGTAAAGGGAACCATGCACTAAGAGTATGTCCCAGATTTCGTACCCTAACAGTACAACAAAGGAACGATTTTGTATTCACGAATAAATTCTGTAGTAATTGCTTAGCGTCATCTCATCTCAAAGCAAACTGTGGAAGTAAGCACACGTGTCTTTATTGTAAGAAACCTCATCACACCCTTCTTCATATAAAAAAAAACTCTAATTTTACTCAAAATTACGAAAATTCAAATCAAATCGAAATGTCTAACAAGAACTGCTACTCCTCTCAAGCGACATCAACCAGTATGGCCAGTAACAACAGCAGCCAAGATGAGCTTCCAAGCACATCAAAGCAAGTTCAAGCCAACTGCGCTACAAGTGAGCAAAACATTCTTTTACGAACCGCTCTAATGCAAATAGAGCATGCCAGCCAAATCTTCACTATTAGAGCTCTAATTGATCCAGGTTCACAACGAACCTTTTTAAGCAAAAAAATTTTGAATCGCCTTCAACTTCCTCATAAGAACAGTCAATTTGAAATTGCTGGCATTGGAGGTAAAAGACAAAAGGCAACAAAGGAGTGCGAGTTCGTGCTTTATGCAAAAAGATACAATCTAAGGGTTCCCGTTAATGCTATAGTCTTATCAAAATTAACAAGACATCTACCTGCCTGCTCTTTTGAAGTTCCGAACTCATTCGAACTTACTGCACTAGATCTGGCCGACCCATGCTTCAACAAAGCATCTCAGATCGATCTCATACTAGGCAATGACTATGAGCACTTCGTAAATATCGAAGGTATTAAGAAAACCATCTGCGGACAAACGTCTGCTTACAATACCATTTTTGGATGGGTCCTCAGTGGTCCCATGAAAACTCAAACTATCCACGCATTATCTACCTCAATCGAAATATCCGAAACAACAGAACTGAACAACTTGTTAAAAAAGTTTTGGGAGCAAGAAGAAGTTCCTAATAGTCCTCAAAAATCTGCTGAATATGAAATTTGCGAAAAATTCTATACTGAAACCACATCTCGCCAAAAAGATGGGAGGTACATGGTAAGATTGCCGTTTAAAAAAGAATTTCCCGAAACAAAGTTTCTCGGCTCATCTCGCTTTATTGCTTTAGCTCAATATGCTAGAATGGAGAATATGTTAGCAAAAGATCCCGAACTACAGTCGCAATATAAAGAAGTGCTCAATGAGTACTTGTTGCTTGACCACATGGAAGAAACTTCAACGCATGAAATCTCAGAGCAGGGCAAATACAACTCTTATTATTTGCCACACCATGCAATTGTACGACCTGAACATAAAACAACCAAGGTAAGAGTTGTATTTAATGCCTCAAGGAAATCCAAATCTAAATTCTCCTTAAACGATGTACTTTACACAGGCCCTACCCTGCAAAATGAATTAATTACCATAATTCTCAATTGGAGAAAATATCAATTTGTATTTAGTGGCGATATACAAAAAATGTATCGCCAAATACTCGTACATCCAGCAGACAGACCTTTTCAGAGAATTGTATTTCAAAATGAACCCAAAGTATCCCAAATCCTCGGCAATTCTACGATCAGAAACATATGTTGACGATATTCTTTCTGGAGGACACTCCCTTGAAGAAGCCATGTTAGCTCAAACTCAACTAATTCACTCCTTGAAATCAGCTGGATTCATTCTAAAGAAAATCACTGCAAACAATCCACAACTCCTCGCTAACTTACCGAAAGAAGATCTATACGATTCAGATTTTCTAAGATTTCATGAATCAAGTGCGACTAAAACCCTAGGTATCAATTGGAATGCCCTGACAGATGCATTCACCTATACTTTTATGCCAGTTAATCAGTCCTCAAATATTACTAAGCGGCAAGTTCTCTCTACAGTTGCAAAATTGTTTGATCCCGCTGGATGGCTAGCATCCATTGTCATCCGAGCTAAAGTTCTCATGCAACAGCTATGGCTCGAAGGTCTACAATGGGATGAAGAAATTTCATCAGAATCCCTACAAAAATGGAAGGATCTAGTTGCAGACCTTTCTCAAGTTGACACAATATCCATATCTCGCTGGCTACAATACAACCCATCTGATATTGTCCAAATCCATGGATTTCCAGACGCATCAAAATCAGCATATTGTGCAGCCATTTATATTCGTTGCAAAAAATATAATAATTATACCACATTTACTAATTTACTAGTTGCAAAAAGTGGCCCCGATCCAAACAGTTTGCTTACCAAGGTTAGAACTCAGTGGCGCGGTATTACTGTCAAATCTTGTCGCTTACGTGAATGCCTCTCTGAATCTCAATGCCACAGAAATATATTTATGGACTGACTCAACAATAGTACTTAGTTGGCTTTCGAAACCGCCTTCCTCTTGGGAAACATATGTTGCAACCAGAGTTTCTCAGATTCACCATTTAATCCCTAACGTGACATGGCAGCATGTCCCAACGCATGACAATCCTGCTGATATTGGGACTCGTGGCTGTAAACCTCAAGATCTCGTAGGTAACTCACTTTGGTGGTATGGGCCACCATGGCTTACAAGGCCATCATCAGAATGACCCAAACAAAACCCGTTGAAAAATACTCAGATTCATGAAGAAGTTGAGACGTTTCATATTGAAATTGAGAAAAACGACATCCTTAACAGATTTTCTTCATATACCAAAGCATTACGTGTGATCTGTTATATCTTTCGATTTTTCAATAGATGTATGTACAAAATCAGACAAAACTTGAATGATGTAGCCCAAGGACAATTAACTCAAAAGGAAATGAAATTTGTAAAATCACGCCTAATTCTCATATCTCAAAAAACATTCTATCTAGAAGAATATCAAATCTTGTTAAAGTCCCACGTTATATCCAATAAAAGCTCTCTTAAACCACTCAATCCATTTATTTATTCTAACTCACTTTTACGAGTAAATGGTCGATTAAGTCAATCCTCATTACCATACAATGAGCGCTATCCTGTTATATTACCCGGAAATTCCAGATTTTGTCAACTTTATCTGGTACATTTACATCAACTTCTATGTCATGCTGAATCTAGTCAAATGTGCCGAATGGTGCAAACTGAATTTCACATATTCAGACTCAAGAACCGTGTTAAGCATGTAATACGCCATTGCAAGACTTGTATCATTTATAAAAGTCAGCCATGCTCGCAGATAATGGCTCCCCTGCCACCAGACAGATGTAACTTTTCTCTTCCATTTCAAATCATCGGCATAGACTTTGCTGGCCCCTTCAACCTTAAACTTTCACCCTTGCGAAAATCACCCACTGTCAAGGGCTATGTCAGTGTCTTCGTGTATTTTTGCTTAAAAGCTATACATTTGGAACCATGCTCAGATCTATCATCCTCAGCTTTTGAAGCGGCATTCGCTAGATTCGTTGGGAGGCGGGGCCTACCCCAACGGGTATTAACTGACAATGGTAGAAACTTTCTGGGTGCTAGCAAAGTTCTTGAACGTGAATTTAAGGATTTCTTAAAGAATTCTGCTCGAGATATATCTCAGAAATATCTAACACATGGATTTGAGTGGAAATTCATACCACCGCATGCCCCACACATGGGCGGCTTATGGGAAGCCGCCGTAAAAAGCTTTAAATTCCATTTAAAAAGGGTAGTAGGAGGTCAAAGGATTACGTTTGAAGAGTTTGCCACAATACTAGCCCGAATTGAAGGCGTTCTTAACTCAAGACCGATTTCTGCTATTTCAGAAGATCTGGCAGATTGTACGGCTCTCACTCCTGGTCATTTTCTAAAAGGCGCCCCTCTCATGGCCTTCCCAGAGCAAACTTCAGATAACATAACTCTTATTAATCGTTGGGAAAAATTAAAGGCAATCCATCATCAATTTGCTATACGATGGAAGGCCGATTATTTGAAATCACTTCACAAGCGTTACAAATGGAAAAACTCCACTCCAAACCTCCAAGTTGGAAATCTGGTAGCAGTAATAGATGATATACAGCCGCCTCATGAATGGCGCTTAGGACGGGTAGAAAAAATATATTCAGGTCTAGATAATAACACGCGCGTAGCAGATGTTCGTGTAGTCTCAGGGATTATAACTCGCCCTATTGTAAAATTATACTATTTACCAATTTTAAACAATGAAGAATGTCATAACCATTCTTGTTAAGTCATACGCTTATATCTACAAATTCATACTTTCTCATTATATACTACATAAATTTCACCTAGAACCAGCAATACTTTTATAGCATTACATATCATTACCCATTTCATCTACTAATTTATATGCTTTCCCTTAGATCCAACCGAAGATTAACAATTACTCGCCAAACTAAAGGTCACACTAACCGCACTCACGTTCATTCATCCCGCGATACCAATGTGTACAAGTGTGCGCTCTGCAGAGGCTACCACGCTTTAAGATTCTGTCACAAATTTTTAGTGATGTCAACGGAAGAAAGAGAAGAAGTGGTCGATAGGCACCAATATTGTGTAAACTGCTTGGCAAGAAGTCATGACCTAAGAGGCTGTTCTTCGATGGACACATGTAAAAAATGCGATAAGTTCCATCACACACTTTTGCATCCAAGACGATCAAAAAAACCAAGAAGTGGTAAGAATAAGGAACTTCAGCAACGAAAGCACAAACAACGAAAGCACAAACAACCAAATATAAATATAAAAATAAAATTAAAAATAAACCAAAACAACAAACGAATCAAAATTCTACCTTATCAACGACACCAAACGCAAAGGTAATTGTTGAGGCCATCAAATCTCTGGCCCAAGTTCTGTGCACTAGTGACACGTCAAATTCCCTTACCTAAGGTCAAGGCCGGCGGCATGTCCAATCTTCAATTGGACACATAAAAATATCACCGAATACAATAAAACGTAAAAATGTATTTCCCGAATTGAAGTCTTAATATAAATTAAATAACTTAAAATTATGAAATTAAATCGCTTATTTACTTAAAACTATTTTAAATTGAAACACTTATTGTCATGATTTCCAATCAAATTTCCAATTGTCAACTTTCGGGCAGAGTCATATGAGAAGTAAAAGAAGGTCACATGAAAAACATTTTATTATCACTATAACATTCACCGAAGAAACATCAGTTATACATAAAGAAATATTTAATAAATTGAAGTTGCGAATTTACAAAAATACTTGCACGATTTGGTAATTGGTGAACTACTGGAATCATATATAAGGAAAAGGTGAGCATCTTTATCATTCTCTAACCCTTTTAATGAGAAAAGAAAATAATATTAACCCCATTTATTTCTTTTCCATACCCGACAATTATCATTACTTCCTTGTGAGTAATGATAATTAACAATCTCTCAAAGATTGCACTTATTTATTTAATCAGCCGCCATCCTCGAGAGATTTGAATAATAATCGCCCAAATTATTACATTTACAATATTTTAAATAAGTTTTTATTGTTTCTTTCAAACACTAATACACTCATATATAGCTCACACCGATTTTACAACGCGGTGTGCATCTTACTCAAAATTTGTGATTGTATTGTGAAAAAGATTTTTAATCCCTAGCGCAGAGCTATTCAACCTTTTTGGTTCGCGTACCACAAAACTCACGATTAACAATTCGCTTACCACCAAAAAAATTTTATGTGTATAATAAAACTGGTTTTAACGTAAGTACCACAAGGTGTGTTGAAAAAAAAAATCCATGGTTGATGAATGAATGAATGAAAGTAAAATTTCACATACACATGTAAGTAAATGATACATGTACATGAAACACACACATGCTGCCACTTTTTATAGTACAGGAACCGGTTCTAGAATGTTCGTCCGATAGATGGCGTAATAACATGTCTGTACTTAGTAATGGCATCTATGCATGTGGCCGTCTGTATTGTATAGCATTGCACAGATGCATCTGTTTGCACCACTTTTGCGTGTTTTTTGATTCTTGTATGAAAAAATATGTTATTTAGCGTTTCTTTTACTAGTTGTAAATGTTGATTTTTAAAGCAGTTATTGTATGGTTGTGCAATGACCAAATGAGAAAAACACGTTTGTATTTGTTTTTATATAACAAATAAGATACATAATATAGGGTTGCATTTGTATACTCGTTTGTATAGCCAAAACAAATATACCATGGTATGTACCATATAATTATAGTGTGAGCGACAGAACTAGTATAAGAGTTATTGTGTGTGCGTGCTTTTCCAAATTAAAATATAATTAAAACAAATAACAATTGCTTATTGTATTGCTGCTGAGCAACTGTTTGATCTGTTTTTGCCCAAAAATACATATTGTAACACAAATATATGAAAAAAAACACTATTCAAACAAATACATGATGTGCGGATGTATGTGCGGACGTTCCTTATGTTATTTTGTGACGCAGCCAAAGTATAGAGAGAGAAAGAGACAATTTTGCTCTGAGAGTAATTACAAACGCATGTGTTTCCAGGGCTGTCAGATATGGCGATTTCTCGCCAAACGTGGCGATTTTTCAAATTGTTTGGCATCCAAATTTTTGGTTTGGCGACATGGCGATTTTTCTGGCGATAAATAAATTTGTTGGCGATTTTCCTGGCGATAAATAAACTTGTTGGCGATTTTTTAACAAAGTTTAACACCAAAATTTGTATAATTCAAGAAAATTAGTTTGTTGAAGGAGTAGTTTCAAAAGTAAATCCTACCGAAATTCGTCTGCAAGAAGTTAAAACAATTTGATTTTAATGATTTTTCTTACATTTTGGAATTTGGATGACAAAAATTTACAAAAAATAATTTTGGCGATTTTATTTCCAATTTTGGCGATTTTCTGATAAATTTTGATACGATCATTTTATAAAAATTTATATTAAAAAAGTGTTATATAAAAACAAATTTATTATCAAATATTTACTAAGAAAAACTACATAAAACTGATTTTTGGCGACTTTTCGCGATTTTAAAAATAAATTTGGCGAAATAGGTTGGAAAAAATCTGACAACCCTGTGTGTTTCATGTACATGTATCATTTACTTACATGTGTATGTGAAATTTTACTTTCATTCATTCATTCATCAACCATGGATTTTTTTTCAACACACCTTGTGGTACTTACGTTAAAACCAGTTTTATTATACACATAAAATTTTTTTGGTGGTAAGCGAATTTTTAATCGTGAGTTTTGTGGTACGCGAACCAAAAAGGTTGAATAGCTCTGCGCTAGGGATTAAAAATCTTTTTCACAATACAATCACAAATTTTGAGTAAGATGCACACCGCGTTGTAAAATCGGTGTGAGCTATATATGAGTGTATTAGTGTTTGAAAGAAACAATAAAAACTTATTTAAAATATTGTAAATGTAATAATTTGGGCGATTATTATTCAAATCTCTCTAGGATGGCGGCTGATTAAATAAATAAGTGCAATCTTTGAGAGATTGTTAATTATCATTACTCACAAGGAAGTAATGATAATTGTCGGGTATGGAAATAAATGGGGTTAATGTTATTTTCTTTTCTCATTAATAGGGTTAGAGAATGATAAAGATGCTCACCTTTTCCTTATATATGATTCCAGTAGTTCACCACTTACCAAATCGTGCAAGTATTTTTGTAAATTCGCAACTTCAATTTATTAAATATTTCTTTATGTATAATTGATGTTTCTTCGGTGAATGTTATAGTGATAATAAAATGTTTTTCATGTGACCTTCTTTTACTTCTCATATGACTCTGCCCGAAAGTTGACAATTGGAAATTTGATTGGAAATCATGACAATAAGTGTTTCAATTTAAAATAGTTTTAAGTAAATAAGCGATTTAATTTCATAATTTTAAGTTATTTAATTTATATTAAGACTTCAATTCGGGAAATACATTTTTACATTTTATTGTATTCGGTGATATTTTTATGTGTCCAATTGAAGATTGGACATGCCGCCGGCCTTGACCTTAGGTAAGGGAATTTGACGTGTCACTAGTGCACAGAACTTGGGCCAGAGATTTGATGGTCTCAACAATTACCTTTGCGTTTGGTGTCGTTGATAAGGTAGAATTTTGATTCGTTTGTTGTTTTGGTTTATTTTTAATTTTATTTTTATATTTATATTTGGTTGTTTGTGCTTTCGTTGTTTGTGCTTTCGTTGCTGAAGTTCCTTATTCTTACCACTTCTTGTTTTTTTTGATCGTCTTGGATGCAAAAGTGTGTGATGGAACTTATCGCATTTTTTACATGTATATATATATATATATATATATATATATATATATATATATATATATATATATATATATATATATATATAGAGCCAAGTAGAAGTTTACTGCATTGGTTGTTATTGGTTGTTAAGGCCAAAGTCTTCAGTATTTATTCGGCCAGAAGAGATTTTATCTATTATAATCATGGCAAGCCCAAGCGGTGAATTATCATATATAATATTATAACCTTTAAGTTTAACATTTGTTAACGCACTAATAATCCCAAATTATTATTTTACTCATTTAGTAAAATATTTTTTTTAAATGCATTGAAATTAATTATTGAGGGGTTTAGCTGGATCCTATTCGCATTTCACTGTTGCTAATGCAGATCATCAGGGTACCTTTACCCAAAAATTTCTTAGAACAACTACAGTTATCTATTATAGAGTTGCATGAACAATTCCATCCATGGAACTACTGAAATGTTTGTTTACTAAAGCCCAACTTCTAATAAATATGTTAATACGAACTGTGAGTGAAAACGTTTCGTTTCATGCTAGGAACACAATTGGGACGAACGACGAATTTTGTCCACGTCGGCGAATTCTTCGATAAGAATTCGTTGTGTAAATTCGTCGTGTGAAGCACAATAACGACGAATTTATTCAGCGAATGCAGCTCTTATAATCAGGGTTACCGTTAGGAATTTTTGAAAAGTCGCACAAAAGGTCGTTTTATAAAAATAAAGTCGCACAAAAAAGTCGTTTGAGAAAATAAAAGTTGCATATCTTTTTTACAGTTTTTCTTATTAATAAAAAGCATAACACAACAAAAAAGTAAGTTGAAACAATGCATATTTCATAACATATACAGTTCCATTATATGTATGTGCTTCTATACATGTTTTCATGTATCTATACCAAGGTTGGCAAACGGTATCGTAAAAATACCGATACCGATTCAAATACCGTTAAAATTAGGTACCGGTATCAATACCGATACCGAAACTCATTTCGGTTAGAAAATACCGGTATCGACAATACCGTTTATGTCTGTACCAGTACGTACCGGTATACCGATTTCCGTAAAAAAAATTACAAAACTTAATTTAAATTAACTTTTTTTGAAATTAATTACAGAAACAAAATTACCCCCTTCAGACGTTCTTATTCAGCTCTATTCTTACTTCTTTTTATCGACAACAAAGTGTAAGCACACCATAATCAAATACATATGTATAAACTAGAGTTTTTCTTTTCCCGGACTTTTTCATTTCCCGGGAAAGCGGGAACGACTTTTCGGCTTCCCGGGAAATTTCCGCCCAGTGCAAAACAATACAAAATATTTTTAATTTACAAATTGAGTTGAAGACTATTTCCTTTAGCTAATTAGGCCTAAAGTGTTTCTATGACAATAAAAAACAATTTTATTTCATATTTCCCGACGTTTCGTGAATGTTTTGTTCACTTTTTTTTCCAGGGATTCGTCTATTTATTTCATAAATTAAAAACATCAAAAATTTTTGTATAAGTAAGTTTAACAATTTATAACAATATATAACAAAAGCATACTTACAAATAAAAATTATTAATTTATATTCATAAGAACATTTATTTACATGCTTAAAACTTTTTAAACAAATTCCAAGTTACATACATACATATATACGTATGCATATTTTAAGGATTGTTATTTTAAATAAAGCAAAACAAAAGTATCTAACACAAACGATTAAAAGCTTTTTTCAAACTGATCAGCTGTTCTCTATGATAATTTTGTAGTTAGCGCTTAAATTGTCGGTATCTTCTTTTTTGTTCATTGTTCTGTTAATCTTGTTGTATTCTTAAGCTTTCAGTTATAAATCTCTTTCTCGCATTGTTTTCCTTATTAAGTATTTTTACATTTTCGAAGTCAGGTTTATGATGGGTTTGTAATATGTGTTTTGATAACGCTGTGCTCTCTTTCTTTTTATTTATATCAGCTTTATGTTCGTTTATTCTTGTTTCTAAACTCCTTTTTGTGGTTCCAATGTAAACTAAGTTGCAGTTGTTGTTGTCATTCCCTTTACAAGGAATTTCGTAAACAAGGTTGTTTTGTTGGAGCTTTGGTATGGCTGTTTTTGTATTAGTAAATGTTTCGCTCAATGTTTTGTTGGGTTTATACGCAAAGCTTATGTTATTTTTATTTATTATTTTTCTCATCTTCTTCGATTCAGTGAGACCAGGTATGTACTTTACACTGTAAAAGCATTTATCATCTTCCTTAGGGTTGCCACGCTCTCCGTAATTTTTTCTTTTGTATGATTGTATTAGGAATTTAATTAGATTATTAGGGAAACTGTTAGCTATTAATATGTTAGTGATTTTGTTAAAATTCTGTGTGTGGAATTGATGGTCACTAATGTCAAGTACTCTTTGGATAAAATTTTTGGCTATATTTATTATCTGGCTTTTGGGTTGAGTAGCATTAAAATTGATAATTCTTCCCGATGAAATATTTTTTGAATACCAGTCGAATGCTATTGTGTTATTATTCCTGTATAATTTTGTGTCAAGATATGCGATTTCACCCCTGGTTTCAGTTTCTATGGTAAATTTGATTTTTGGATGATATCCGTTAAGAGAATGTAATATCTCATCCTTGTCGTTTATGTTAATTATTGCCAGAATATCATCTACATATTTGGCTATGTATTTGATATTAATGTTTTTATTCAATAGTTCAGTCAGTGCTACGTCAAGTAAGTTGTCCAAAACAATATCGGCAATTGTTGGAGAGAGGGGATTTCCCATGGGCATGCCAAAGACTTGGTTGTAAACTTTTTTTATTGTAAATAAAATAATTGTTTTCGTACAAACAGAACTTTAATTTAATTATTTAAACAAAAAAAAAAAAAAAAATAATAATTCATGAGATCGAATAAATAAAACGTTTTATAAGCACATTAGTAAAAAAAATAATACCATTTGAGTTCTTTAAATAATAGTAAATTACTATATACCAATATTATATTTAAATGCCAAAAAAAAAATTATTTATTTATTTATTTATTTATTGATACATATTATACAAAGTAAATTTGCATAATATGGTGTTGAACAAACATGGGTGGAGTAACTAGACCATATGTCCAGGATTTTATTAACAGTATTTTAAAAAAGTTTTGTGACTGACTGTACACGACGTATGCCTTCACATAGGAAGTCGCAACGTGGTTGTTAAAGGAAAACCGCAAGATTACAAAACTCTCGAAGGCCAAACAATATACACAAGCCTGACCGCACTTAAAAAAAATATATTATTAAATAAATATTACAAAATATTTCTTTGAAAATAGGACTTTAGTACAGAACAGTAATGTAACGAATGTCAATTTTTGATATTCGCAAATACGAATATTTGAAACGATATTCGCGAATACGAATACTAGTATTTAATGTGAAATTTATAGACATTAAATTAGGGTTCTATTTACGCCTGCAATATGAAATGTTAAAAAATTTTTATGAAAAAGAACTTCATACTCCTCTTGGCGCACTTTAAAGTTAATAAAAACTACACAAAAATTTCAATGATCGTCAGTAAATAATATTTCAAAAAGAGCAAAAATGTCTATAAAAAATTTAATGGATTCGTACAAACTAATATTTTTATCCATTTATTTAAATTTGGTTTAGGATTTTATTTATTTATTTATTATATATTTATTTATTTATTTTTATTTATTTAATTTATTTAAGTTTTTGGAAAAATATTTCTATTCGCCTAAATTTGACGAATACGAATGCGAATACGAATATATAAAAATGGCCGAATATTCGGCAATTCGAATACGAATATTCGTGCATCACTAGTACATAATAACCATTAATAGAATCGTTCTTTTTACCAAAGAGAATCTGAAATTATTTTGTAATTTTTCTTTTATTTCCTTGCACATTTCTGTTTTTACTTTTATGAATTGTAGAATTAAATTTTGAACGTCGCGTTCTGCTTATGGCAAATAAAGGCCTCTTAGTCCCAGAGCACATGTGTGCCAGATGTAAATTCGGCCTTAATTGTTGTAAAGTTTTAGCTATTGTGCTAGTGCCATGGCATTATTATTGCGCCATCGCATTCATAAAATGAATAACGACACTCATCAAGTTGCCATAATATCAAAAACTCCCGGAAATTCAGGCACATTTTCCGGGAAATCCCGTTTGAAAAACACTAGTGTAAACGTTTATAACCAGGCTACCCAGAGAAGCGCCAAAGTGACAATCAATCGGCTTTTTATAGAAATGAATAAACATATGGTTATAGGTATACATTTCTCTCGGTTTTCCCTCTGTGGGCAGCTCTGATCTAAACATATTTATGCATGTATGTATGTTTATACAAACATACAAGTTTACACTACAATTGTGTAAATAATCTGTGCACGATATAAAACTTAGTTTTTTATGTTACTGTTTACTAAAGACTTTATGTAAAATTACTTACTTTTAACTTAATAACAAGACGTTTTTGCTATATACACTGTATGAATTAATAAACTTCACAGTAATAGCGGTATACCGGTATTTTAAACTCGATAACGGTATGTACCGGTAATACCGATACCGAAATAAAAAAAATTTCCGTTACCGTTACCGATACCGAAATTTTTAAAATAATTGTACCGGTATCAATACCGATACCGTTATTTGTTTCGGTTTCCAACCTTGATCTATACTGAACAAATTTACTTAAGCTTAATAAATTTGGCTGTCGTATGCTGCCGAGGTCAAAGGAGTAGGCAGTGCTGCCAGAAAAACTTTCCCTTTTGTCCCCAATTTAGATCATCATGTCCCCAAAAAATCCCCATTTCAAAAGAAAAATCCTAACTTTTGTCCCCAAAAATATTTTGTCAATATTGTTGTTTGATATCATTTTAAAATGATGCTTTAACTCAATCCATTGCTTCAAAACTCTTTGCACAGCTTTTCTTCTGATAGCCATCTAGTGTTTGATAATAGTACAAGTTTGTCAAATTTATTTGAGTCCAAACCTAAATTGATTAAATCGGATACAGTCAAATCCCGATAATTCGTAATCGCAAAGGACCGGCCACTTCTAACGAATTATAGGGGGTTAAAATAAAACAAATGCTAATTAACGGGGTTTTTCAATTTATTTACTAAAACGATAAAAAAACATAAAAAACTATTTTTAGTTAATTTAATTATTATTCGAACTCCATTTGTTTCTATATTTGTGATTTGAACGGGCTAAAGTTCGTACCGCTTTTTAAGCCAAATTACATGTGATAATTATTAATGATCAAATAACACCAAAGTCTGTTGTAAATATTCTGACTAACAACACATAGTTGAACGGAACAGCCAGCCGTTTTCGAAGGCCACTAAACCTTCATCATCAGCGTTCTTTTGTGTTTGGACTGTCGTAAATATAGTGATGGTAAAATTGAGCTTACAAAATGTCTGGAAATTTTACGAATTAACGAAATTTTTTCAAGCGACCGACAGTTTATTACGAATTATCGAGAGTTACGATTTATCGGGGTAAGAATTATCGGGATTTGACTGTATTTTTATTGAAGCGTTCGCAACGGAGAGTGCGAGAAATAACAAAAAATTCTACAGAAGTGGGAATTGATTTTGCCACTTGTGAGCTGCAAAAGTTCAGTGAATGGCAAACACATTTAACCATTTTGATGGAATTATTTTAATTTTTTAACAAAGTAAAAGTTAAGTCATCAGAACTTATACATTAAACACATAGACCACAGCAGGCTACACGACTACAAGTGCCACTGGCAAAAAGTGTTGCCTGATAGCCAGCTACTTAATTATTTTAAAAACGGCAGTAACACGATAAGATCCTGATATTAAAGTATTAATATATGTTTCAGTGGTGCCGCTTTCAAATATTTCACATATATATATTCTTTAATACATTTCGTAAATTTTTTTCGCGTTTTTACCAAAATTTTTTTATTTTTAACGGCTTTGGCAATTTTTAATCAACTTCTCGCGAATTTTTGCAAAATTTTTTGCTTTTTTCTTTAATAATATTAGACTTTATTATCATCCCGCTGTTAGTAAATTTTTGCGAATGTTCGTACATTTTTGGCACACCTTACAGTTTTAGCAATTCTTAATCAATATTATGGCTTTCTTAAATTATGCAACTTTTCGCGAATTTCCATTTTTTCCCGCTTTGTAAAAATATAATTACAGTAATAATACTATTTTAAAATAATCTGTAAAATTAGAAACCCCATAAAACGTAAATATTGTATTAAGATAAAATACTCTTAGAGCTCTAAATGAAAAGTCCCCAAATCCCTCCCCACGAAATTCTGTCCCCAAATTAGCAGCGAAATCCCCATTTCGGGGACAAATCCCCTAATCTGGTGGCACTGGGAGTAGGTTTCATTAAAAAAATCAAGCTAAAAAAGTTAAACTTAAGATATTTGTGACAAACATTTCCAAATAAAGGCCCGCGAAATTTTTACTTTAATTCTATTCGTTTGATTTTGGCGCCATATATTTTGGGTGAATATATGTGTACTCCAACAATATTTTCTTAACATAAGTATTACTTTTTTGAAATTTTATTTCTGTATTTAAAAATAAGTTCATCAAAAGAAATCCATTCTTCTATATATGTAGTTGTCTATTAAATTTAAAGCTGAGAGCATTTTGTTGCATGTTTTTACTTTTAATTCATTTGTTAATATATTAATTATTAAACAAAGCTAATTTCAAAATGTTCTTATGTTCGTACACACCTGTATATACTCGTCTTTTACGACTTCTTTCATCGACTCGGCGCGTAAAAATAATTTAGTAAAATAAGCACTTCAAAAACCAAAATTTTTATTTATTTTAAATTTTTTTCCTAAAACTGTCCTTTGGAAATTTGCGAAAAATTTCTTAAATACAGTGTACACGTGACAAAGTTGCAATAAATAACAGTAATCTGTGAATTGCTTTTAAATTTTGATTTTTTTTTTTTATAAAAATAATATTGAAATTTTTAATTTACTGCAATTTAAATGTTTTCTGTGAGAATCTTTATGAGAAAGGGTAAAAAGTCCCAACGAAATTAAAAAAGTTGCAAAAGTCGGTGATAAAAAAAAGTCTCACAAAAGTCGCACACCGCTAAAAAAGGGTCAAATTGCGACTTTAGTCGGATCAACGGTAACCCTGCTTATAATTGATAAAGTTGGTTGTTGTCAGTGTGACCATATTAGCTAATTTTGGGCTAAATTTAGCTTATTTCTTCTGGATTTAGCTTTAAAATTTTTATTAAGCTCTTAGCTTCTTTTTTAGCTTTTTAATAACGCATTTAGATTTTTTAGCCTTTTTTAATCCAAATTGCATATTCTCTAAAAATATATTAAAGACATACGTGATTTAGCTTAATTTTATTTTAAAATCTGGTCACACTGTTTATTGTGTATGTAAAGAGAGTGAGAGAAATTTTTTTTTCGTCGTTCGTCGGCATATAAAATAGAAATAAATCTATCTCAGAGTTTGTCACGCACTACTAATTTTGTTCTACGGCGCGCAGTGGCACATTTGAAGAGATGGCGGCCAAAAGTCTTCAAAAAAAATTTTTTTTGTGTCACCGATTTAATTTTTTTTATATATATATATATAAAAGTAAACACATAGGATCCTCGAAATCCAGAAGTTTAAGTTTTTATTTCGATTATTTCTCTTCGAATAGGGTGACCAAAAACGCGTTTTTTTTAAGAGAAGCTGAAATTCAAAGTATTTTAGAAAATTTTTGAACTTCAAGTGGGCATAACTTTTTTGGTTTTATATATTTTTGGAAAAAAATTTTTTCTTCACACAACGTAATTTCTTAACTTATAAAATAAATTTAAAAAATCGTGCCTTACTTTGCTCGAGTCCCAGATTTGGGGATTGTAATAAAAGTCTAAAATATACCCAAATCTCGATGTTCAGTGGAAAGCAACTTGTTTTCTGCGAAAAACTTCGTAAAATTACTTATAACGTGTTATAGTACGTACTTTGAGCTGTTATTATATGCTAATTTTTTAAATTTATATTTGCATCTCTAGGAACTACAATGATTTTACTGCTTGCCTGTCGGATATTTTAGGTATGGGAGTGCGGTATATCTATATGTGTTTGTGTGTGTATTGTGTGTATGTTTTTCTTTTTTTTCGAAGAAGTTTTATTAATGAAAAGGGTATAATAAAAAACTGTTATTATAATGCATTAAATGCATTTTTGTAATTTAGGCCATTAAAAAATGTATAGTTACATATAAGCTGGGGTAGGTACATCAGTTGTTGTATTTGGACTGATATATTCGACCTTTTGTTATATGTAACTTTATTGTGTACCCAGGTAGCTGCTGCTCATATAAAGGTTAAAATACGATAGACACATCAGGTTTTCTTGAAGCAGGTCTCTTTAATTCTCTTTTAAACCTGTCCGGTTGTTTAGACACACAGTTTGTGTTCAATTTTTTAATAAGTTTTGAATATGAGAATGAAATAACAAAAGAGAATTGAAGTATCTTGTCGGTGCAAGCATGTCTGTACTCTTCTTCTTTCTTCTTTCCTCTCTCTCGTTGAAACACATACCTGCTTCAAGAAAACTTGATGTGTATAAAAACAGACAAAATTAATAAAGACGATCAGTATTGTCAAAACGATGGCTAAGTTCAGTTATAACTATCTTGCTAAAATTTATTTTGAACAAAAAAACAAAAACGATGTTATATTACACATTTTAAAAGACCCTTATTTTGAGTTGTGCGACCATTTAAAAAAAATTAATTTTTTAACGCGATTAAACAAACGGTATAATGAATGTAATAGAAATAAGGAAAAAATGTTTAACTGCAACAAACAATGGCTTACAAGCGAACTTGTATTTGAAAGCCAACCAAAACCAGCAAATGCGGGCCGACCTGCTAGACCAATTGAGGAGTGCAGTGAAAGGTCCCGAAGACGAAAGCTGCAAAGCATGAATGAAGAATTTTCTCAAGAAATAATTAAAGATACGACAAACAAAAAAAACTAAAAAAATTGATATAATAGAAAATGTAATGAAAGCGAGCCCCAAGCGTGTAAAAAGGATTTTAAAGAGCATTCCAACACCAACCGATGATAAAAAATTTACACCTGAAGAAGCATTTTCAATATTTCTGGACTTAAAGCTAACAAAATATCAGTATATGGAATTGCGAAAGCGGGCAGTTGGAAAACATTGCTCCATTTATCCAGAATAAAGAGATTTGGTTTTAATTAAAAAAGATTGTTTACCACCACAAAATTCTATAAACATTACAGAAAGTTCAGCAGAGGTGGTATTGCAAGACATATTAAATCATACTGCGGAAAGATTGTTGAATACATTGGACGCAGATAATGTTTAAAAGCTTGGTGACTGTAGCCGAACATTAATTTCTAAATGGTGATGCGATGGATCTTTTGGACAAAAGCGATATAAGCAGTATAATGCGGAAAAAATATCAGATTCTGACTTATTTATGATATCTCTTGTTCCGTTAAGACTAAAAACAAATAACATTAATTTTGAGCCATCTACTCGCAAAGAAACCGATATTGACATATGAAAAAACGAAATACCTTCCTCAACAAAATATTGCAGACCAATTAAATTTGCTTTTAAGAAGGAAACGAAGGATGTAATATTAGAAGAAGTATCTAGACTTAAACAACAAATAGATAAAGTTCAACCGATAATTTTGTTACTTAACGATCAAGAGATTCAAATAAATTATCAAATAACTGAAACAAAATCATCTTCGAGCTGTGTTATTTGTAAAAAAAAACTGCAAGCCAATTAAGTCAACTTCCAACAGAAGACACCACTTTCCAAGAAGCCTATGAGCTTGGCTTGTCCCCACTCCATGCTAAAATTCGATTTATGGAACACATATTAAAGCTAAGCTATGATTTAGATTTTAAAGGAACAGTACGAAATAGTGACGAAAATAAAGCCAAAAGAGAGGAAAAAAAGAAACACGTACAAGATAAATATTTAGAATTGGGTTTACTGATCGATCAGCCAAAGCAAGGAGAAGGAAACACAAATGATGGCAACACAGCAAGAAAATTTTTTTCTGAAACTGCTGCAGCTATTACAGGAGTAGATTTTGAATTAATAAAACGCTATAAAATCATACTGCAAGTAATATCATGCAATAAAAAGGTAAATGCAAGAAAATTTGGTCAGTATGCTAATGAAACAGCGAAACTATACAATAAAAAATATGATTGGAGGAATATGCCATCGACAGTCCATAAAATACTATATCATAGGGAAAACATTATTCAACGCAATATGCTTCCGATTGGAGATCTTTCTGAAGAAGCGCAAGAAAAAAAGAACAAAGATTATAGATATTTTCGCGAGCACCACACAAGAAAGATATCTGGATACAGTACCAATGAATACCTCTTTAATATTTTACTTTGCACTTCTGATCCATATATCTCCAGCATTCAACAAAAATGGAATGCCTCCCCCATGGAATTGGACAAAGACGCCAAGCAGCTCCTTGAAGATGAACAGGAGACATACTTAGATGTAATTTTCACTAAGACAGTTAAATGAAAAATGTATTCTATGCAAATTAACATACATAAAAATTAGAGCAAAAAAGCACAATAAATATTGAAAATTTATACAAGAAATTTTATTTTATTTGGAATAAAAAGATTTTCTTAGAATTTATAGTAAAACCTTTTTTCGGATATGGATCTCCTACATATCTGTTATGGATTCACGTTTAAAATATATTTAAATTGTTCATATAATAATAGCATTTAAAGTTGTCGAACTTACATTTGTTAGTGAATTATGATCACCAAGGCTATTTTACGAAATTTGACTTACAAGGGCCCTATGAGTAAATGTGGACCGATTGCCCTAAAATTTCACAGGGATATCAACGACTAAAATAAAATTAGTTTTGCTAAATATTATATCAATATTAATATATTTAAAACAATTATGAGCTTCAAACCCGTATTCTAAGTGGTCCATTGGAGAAGAGGGCTAAAGGTCAAAATAAAATGGACCTGGGTGAACGGCTTAATTAAGTATGTAATTTTTTAGTTCAGTTAACGTTACTATTTATAGTTAAAATGCAATGTTAAATCACTACATTCATAAATTTATTTTTTGATGTGTAAACATCTATACGCTAGGGGGTAAAAATCTTTTGACTTTGACTTCTTTGCTTTTTGCTTTTGCTTTGCATTGTCAAATCGGTGTGAGCTATGTATGAGTGTATTAGTGTTTGAAAGAAGCAATACCAAGCAGGGAAACAAGTCGACCGGCCCGAAGCCGACGGTGTGCCACCGCCGGTTAATTTTCTGTATATTTCCGTACACCAAAGGTGAAAATGAACCGTAAGAGCTACGGACTTGAAATTTGGACACAATATGTAGACATTTGGCCACTACAACAACAAGTACATGAGAGTTAAAAACTAAAGGGTGTTCCAAAACGAGCAACGAAAAATGTTAAAATCCCATGTAATATACATACAATTGTATGTACATATATACACTTGAAATTTTAAAAGTTAGTGTATTTTTATACAGACTACAAAACTAACACTAAATTTAAAAAATTTAAATCAATGGGTGTTCCATCAGTTAATGCAATTTTGACTTTGTAATTTTGACAACTTGCTGTATCTTGGAAACCGTAAGAGTAAAAATCTTAAAATTTTCAAAAACGGTAAAACTAAAAAATCAAAAAAATATAAAATCGCCAAATATAAAAAAATCGCCAAAACGAAAAAAAGCACCAAATTAAAAAAAATCTCTAGGACTAAAATAAATCGCGAAAAACCGCAAAAATCGACAAAATTAAAAAAATCCTTAAACAAAAAAATCGGCAATATGAAAAAATCGCCTGAATAAAAAAACCCCAAAAACAGAAAAAAAATCGCCAAAATGAAAAAACCCCAAAAAAAACAGAAAAAAAATCGCCAAAATGAAAAAATCGCCAAAATAAAAAAAATTGCGAAAATCAAAAAAACCCAAAAAGAGAAAAAAAAACGCCAAAACGAGAAAAAAGCGATAAAACAAAAAAAAATCCCTTAAGCTGAAAAAACTTAAAAAATTAAGAAAGCTAAATCAAAAAAAATGATCAAAACCTAATGTGCGCGAGTCAAAGTCGCACTTTACTGAATTTATTTTAATTGCAATGCGTACACAACAACAAGAACAGCAACAACTAAACGATGAACAACAGGAATTAAAAATTAAAAAGTAAAAGTAAAGGCATTTACCATAGATGAGCACTGCAGTACCACTAAAGTTTTAGTAAAAACAAAAAAAATTTTACTGATTACTAAAATTTTTTTCTACAATTTTTATAAATTGCCTATATGATTTGTTATATGATGAGGTGCATAATGAAATTCTACCAAGTGGCTAAATGTTTTTCATACAAAAGTTTTAAAATTTGAATGAAAAAACTTTGCCACTTGCTACGGCCCTACTATTTTACTACACCATTTCCAGTTGTATTTCAGAAATTTCCAATTGTTTTTCAGAAATTTCTAAATATGTTTCAGAAGTTTCTAATTATCGTTCAGAAGTTTCTAATTATATTTCAGAAATTTCTATTTATATTTCAGAAATTTCTAAATATGTTTCAGAAGTTTCTAATTATAGTTCAGAATTTTCTAATTACACTTCAGAAGTTTCCAATTATGTTTTAGAATTTTCTAATTGCATTTCAGAAAATTCTAATTGCTTTTCAGAAATTTCTAATTGTTTTTTAGAAATTTCTAATTGCATTTCCGAATTTTCAAATTACATTTCAGAAACTTCCAATTGTATTTTAGAATTTTCAATTTGTATTTCAGAAATTTCTAAATGTATTTCAGACTGTTATGTGGATATATTATTTTTGTGCACCCACATTTTATAAAATCTAATCATTTCTAAGTATTGTATGTTAACATATTTTCAATAATATATATACATATATACGTATATTGTGCGAAAACCAAGTAACCTATACTTTTTTTTTGTTGATATTATTAAAAATATATCAATAATCATTTTCTATTTATACATAAATAATATATGTATGTATGTATATGGTGTTACAAGTGCTGTATTGAATAATATACATAGTAAAAAATTGTACATTTACATTTTTTATACCATGAAATGAATAAAATGGTACAAACATAACTGATATGGTGATTTTGGTTTTAATGAGGAAAAGCGACATTTACAAAGAGAGTAATACAGTATTTTCCTTTCTTGATTTCTAACACTATGTAAAAACACATAAATACATATAACATTTCAAATCAGATTAATTGATTTGGTCAATCTTCTGCATATACATATGTACATACATATACATGTATGTATGTAAATTTTTACATATGAATGTATGTATGTAGTTCACAATAAAGTGGTATAATTCCTACACATATTGTTTATATAAACAAACCCCAAAACTTTATACAGAATGATATATATAAATATCTGAAACAATAACAAAAATTAAACATTTTAAAAACCCCCGACCTTTTTCAGAAAAGATGTTATGTCTTCTAAACGGCTGGACCGATTTTCTTCAAACATAGCTAGGAACCCTCTCGATCAAGTCATCTTTCAAACAGAAACTAAATGAAAATCGGTCTAGCCGTTTGGCCTGTACGTGTGTACATATACTGCAGTGTGCCCATTTACTAACCAAATAAGTTTAATAAAACAAACAAAAACAAATAAATACATATGTTTACAATATTGAAAGTTTTGATACTTTTAATTAATTAATTTAAAAAAAGATACTAAAAGCATAAGTACTTCCAACTTAAAAAAAAATTGCATTACTAGATGTCATTGCTTTTTTTAAGGCCGATAATACCTATATTTTTAAAAGTAATTTTTCAATCATATATAAGTGTACTTTAATACGACTCGATTTTAAAGTTAATACATTAAATTGAAGCTTAAGATGTCTTCTATCCAACAAAAAAATTTCATTAAAAAATTTCAACCCGGTCAAAAGTTATAGAATTTTGACCGCCAACTAACAAAATGTGCCACTGTGCGGCGGTGTTGTGTTCATTTTCATATCAACAAATTTGTTTTATTTTTTATGACGAAAGTTCTCACCGAAAAATTCGTTGTTCGTCCCAGTTGTGTTCCTAGCATCATACTGTTAACACAAAGAGATTGTTCATTGAAACGACTTTTGTTCATGCTGCTTTCTCTCATCTCATCTTTTGTTATTAATGCTAGGAGCACAATTGGGACGAACGGCGAATTTCGTCCACGTCGACGAATTCGTCGATAAGAATTCGCTGCGTAAATTCGTCGTGTGAAGCACAATAACGACGAATTTACTCAGCAAATTCAGCTCTTATAATTGATAAAGTTGGTTATTGTCAGTGTGACCATATTAGCTAATTTTGGGCTAAATTTAGCTTTAACATTTTTATTAAGCCCTTAGCTTCTTCTTTAGCTTTTTTAAAAACGGATTTAGCTTTTTTTTAGCCTTTTTTAATCCAAATTGCGTTTTCTCTAAAAATATGTATATTAAAGACATACGTGATTTAGCTTAATTTTATTTTAAAATCTGGTCACACTGTTTATTGTGTATGTAAAGAGAGTTAGAGAAAATTGTTTTTTTTTGTCGTTCGTCGGCGTACAAAATAGAAATAAATCTATCTCAGAGTTCGTCACGCACGACGAATTTCGTTCTACGGCGGTGTTGTGTTCATTTTCATATGAACAAATGTGTTCTATTTTTTATGACGAAAGTTCGCACCGAAAAATTCGTTGTTCGTCCCAATTGTGTTCCTAGCATAATTCGCAATATCAATGTTGCCAATATAGTGATATCATGGAATTTTTTGTATGGGTCGCACATGTGTAATAGCTTTCACTTTTAAATTGAAGTTTTAACTTTTACACATACATACATAACTAAGGACATATGTATATACCATACATATTAGTAATACAAATTTTAATTTGTCATTTGCATTTTTAAATAATATAAATCTTTAAACTATTTTAATATATTATATATTCTTGTAATGAACTGCACACAACCCTGAAATGAAATGCTATGGAAAGAAACACAAATTTTTTGATGAAAAATGAAAAAAAGGAATTGGTTTATGAGAAATGAATATATTCTTAAGCAAATTTGATTATTAGTTGTGTAGGTGTCTAACGGTTTTGGTCACGTGCTTGTTTTTTTTTAATTTCATATGATATAAAAAAAATTGAAATTGACAAAAATTAAACAAAACACAACAAAAGTACTCGTTTCCAAGCGAAAATAACTATTTATATTCTTCCAAGCAAAAATATAACTAACAATTATTTTTGAAATTAATATTTGTAATAAAACTCAAAAAATTTGATTATCATCACCCTATGTAAAAATACGAAATTTTAATTATGTGTAATATTTTAAGTTCCTTTTCGGCGATTATTCTTATATTTTCCCTTTTCCTACAACTGGCAACACTGATCTTTAAAAGCATATTGTTTTTGCATGAACTTAATCGAGATTTATCCTATTAACACAATTGGGACGAACGACGAATTTCGTCCACGTCGACGAATTCGTCGATAAGAACTCGCTGCGTAAATTCGTCGTGTAAAGCACAATAACGACGAATTTACTCAGCGAATTCTGCTCTTATAATTGATAAAGTTGGTTATTGTCAGTGTGACCATATTAGTAATAATGGGCTAAATTTAGCTTATTTCTTCTGAATTTAGCTTTAAAATTTTTATTAAGCTCTTAGCTTCTTTTTTTTTAGCTTTTTTAAAAATGGATTTAGTTTTTTTTAGCATTTTTTAATCCAAATTGCGTATTCTCTAAAAATATATTAAAGACATACGTGATTTAGCTTAATTTTATTTTCAAATCTGGTCACACTGTTTATTGTGTATGTAAAGAGAGTGAGGGAAATTGTTTATTTCGTCGTTCGTCGGCTTATAAAATAGAAATAAATCTATCTCAGAGTTCGTCACGCACGACGAATTTCGTTCTACGGCGGTGTTGTGTTAATTTTCATATGAACAAATTTTTTTTTAATTTTTTATGACGAAAGTTCCCACCGAAAAATTCGTCGTTCGTCCCAGTTGTGTTCCTAGCATTACTCAACACATGTTCTGTTTCACATTTGTAAAGGCCATGTCAGATAAAAGTTTTTGTTTTGTTTTGTTGTTGCGTTGAAGATTCGCTTTGACATATAAGATGATGTACGTGCTTGTATGAAACATGTCACATAAAGAACTTCTAACGCAAAGCGAAGCGAAAAGTTAGGCAACTCCCAACTTTTTGCGTGCTTTGACAATAAGTTGGTATACTTTTTTAATTTGTTTGACCAAAATCGCATGTAAATATGAAATTTTTATTAAAATGTTTTATACATAAAACCGAATAATGAAACAAACAGTGAGTGTTGTCAAAGTTTTTATTGTGTCATGGACACTTTGCTTCACTCTTTTTTCTCAAAGTTAGAAATATCACGCAAAGCGTTGAAGTTGTATCTGACACCGCCTTAAATGTTAGTATGCTCTTGTATAAGTAAACAAACCAACATCATTTTACTGCGTTCTTAACTATTGAGTATTCATTGCTCTTGTTTCATAGTTATTCATCTGTATCAAATAGAAATGAAACGAATAAAAAATTATAGCGAAAGTTTCATAAACATCATTATTTAGTTTCATGCAGATGTCTATTATCTATATACTCATATATAAAATCGTAGTGTGTATTTGTTTCTAAAGCGTGATCCCTGGAATTATAAGAGCTGTGGAGCTGAAATTTTCAACACAAGTACGGGTCAATACCCGTTAGGTTTTCATTTTCTTTTTGACCCAACAAGTGACCTCTGTGTTAAGTAATTTCTAGTTAAAAAAATAATTGAGGGTAAGACAACGTTTGCCGGGCTCAACTAGTTATGTTATATATGTATTTTGAGTAAACGTACAACACGTTTTTGATTATAAAAAACTATTAACAAGACTAAATTTATTTGCAAAAAAATATTGATAAGTATGTACATATAAAAAACAAAGCAAAGTTGATTGACAAAATTATATTTAATAAAGTAAAGTTGTTCACTACATATACTTTCATTGAAACAAACGAGAAACTCAACAAATAACAAAGTTGAAACAAGAACTCAATAATCAACATGTTTTTATTTTCTTACTTTACTACATTGGCTGACTTTTTTCAGCTCTTAAGTGTCCAGGAGACGTACAAAAAAAGCCATCAATCGGTAAGAATGTGTTAGTGTCGTTTAATTGATGATTTTTCGGAGACGTACAAATAAAATCGTCAATCAGCATCTTAATTATGTGTTCCATGTGTGCGATTGCATGTACTTATGTCTTCATCGGATGATTTTTTTGTTATTAGCGGCATTAAGACTATGAAATCTTGGTATAAAAAAGCACATTAAACAAATATACAGAGCTAAATAATAATTTTTCTATCTTATTATTATTATTATTATTATTATTATTATTATTATTATTATTATTATTATTATTATTATTATTATTATTATTATTATTTATAATAACATTTTTTCTAATTCTTCAAACTTTTTTCTAAAAAAACCAATATATTTTCCTGAAGAAATATCGAAACATAAACAAACGATTTTTAATATAAAAACAAGACAATGGGTAGTGTGAATAACAAAAATTATGTACATATGTATGTATGTATTTGCCTTTTACTTAAAAATTTGTTTTAAACACAAAATTGATATATGTACATATATACATAAATACAAGTAAAATCTTTTTATTCACACTACCCATTAAGCTTAATAAAATTAGAGAATATTATATTTATAATAATAATAAAACTGTTTGAAGACTTTTGATTGTTTGGTTTTTTTTACAAAAAATAATGGTTCATTTTCATAATGTGCAAATTAACTTTTTTCATGCGCGCACTTCTCCATGTCGTCACACAACAAATATCACAAATCAAATGACGTTTTTCCGTCAATCAGATTTGGAGACGTACAAATAATCAGCCGTCAAATAAAAATATCAAAATTTTTTAATTCTCATCAATCAGTGCCGACAACGTGTACGTGTAGCCGAACAGAAACGACTGCACGCACACAACTATGTGATTGATGTGTTTTTTTGTACGTCTCCTGGGCACTTTATTGTAATTGTAAAAGTATGTAAAGCATATACATACATTAGTGTAAATAACAACAACATTTATTCAAGAATGAGTGTCGGCACACAAGTATTTTTGATCGGGTGCAATCAAGTTAATAACTAGTGTTTTTATGGGAATTGTTACAATTTAAGTTTACTTATTTAGTAAAATATTTTTTTTATTAAAAATACATTGAAATTGATTATTGAGGGGTTTAGCTGGATCCTATGCGCATTTCACCGTTGCTAATGCAAATCATCAGGGAACCTTTACCCAAAAATTTCTTAGAACAACTAGAGTTATTATGTTATAAACCTTCATTTTAATAAATGGGAAGCTCAACAAATAACAAAGTTGATGCTATGTGGTTTAAAAGTGTATGTGTTAAACAAAATTTTTCACAAAATTGAAAATAATGACGATACTTTTTCTTAAAAAAACATGCCTTTTTCAGGAAAATTTTAAAATTTTGAATTCGTTGCCTTTTCCCGATTTCACGACTGCAGATATTAATAGGTTTTTTAATTATTTTTATTTAAAATTTTATCGGAAATTTAATGCTGTCTTTTAATTTAAAATCCAACAGTAGACTAAAAAGTTGTAAGTGAAATACTAAAAAAAGTCAAGGCAACTAAAAATTTTTTTTTGTTAAAAGTTAAATATCTTCTAAGTTATGAGAGATACGAAAACACATCTAAGGACATTATTTCTTAAAAATGTTGAGCTTAGATCAAACCGCTTTATCCCATAAAAATCGGACAATTTTTCTAAAAGTTACAATCCTCGGAATTTTTTTTGAGTCCCATGTTGTCAACTTATGCCCACTGTAACTCCTGTCCAGCTGCCAAGACATCTGTTATAAAGCCTAAGTCCTCCTCTACGGATGTTCGAAGTTTCATATAAATCCCATTAGTAGTTTAGAAGTTCCATATTTATTACAATTTATTTTGCAAAAGTCCCCACTGTGTACTGTTATTTACACCAAAATCATTATCCCGAAATTTCCTACCACACTGCGTTTACAAAATATAAATGGGGTAAAGGTTCCAGCTAAACCCTTCAATAATCAATTTCAATGTATAAAAAAAAATATTTTACTAAATAAGTAAAATAATAATTTGGGATTAGTAAGTAGTACGTTAGCAAATGTTAAACTTACTTGACACTCTTGAATGAAACAGACGTAAATTTTGTTATAAAATAATGTGTACATTAGCTTTACACGACTTTATTTCTCTCTCAAGCGGGGCCCAGGGTCGTTTAATTAGTTATAAATTTTTTTCTTCAACGTTATGAAATTTTATTTCAATTTATTAATAACAGTTGTTGTAGACCTGTAGAAACAACCTCCCATACAGGCCTATCAAGTCTTAGTGCACTTGCGCGGTAGGTTTACCCTCTCCTGACGGATGTCCCGGATGAATATACAGTAGACCTGTAGGAATAATCTCCCATACAGGCTTAGAGAAGCTTTTCTGCATACAGCCACTGGCAGAAGGAATCTCAGTGGAGTCTGTAAATAGTACCAGAGCAAGCTCCTTGTTGTGTTTTGGAATCCACGATTAGCCTCAAGCACAAACTGTTGATAGTGGAATAACCAGCACCACCAAAGTGAGTTCTTACAGCTAAGCGAGCTGTCCGCATCAGTGTTGCCAGAAAATGATAATGAGAGAATGCTAAATCGGTCAACAAATTCTGCTAAAATGTTCTACAGAAGAAAAGTATAATGCCAGATTTAAATGTAGAAAAAAATATGTATTGATATAGCTTTGAATTTCATGTTTATACAAACTTATTAGTATTTAGAGGAATTTTTATAGCACTACACATATAAAATAGTTAATAATTGGTGTTTTTGGAAATGTTACAATTACGTTTAAAGTTTTTTTAACGCACTAATAATCCCCAAATTCTTATTTTGCTTATTCAATTTTTTATTAAAAATACATTGAAATTAATAATTGTGGGGTTAGCTGGATCATATCCTCATTTCAATGTTGCTACTGCAGACCATTAGGGAAACTTTACCCTGCAATACATGTACATTTATGAGAAAAATCCTATATGCCGAAGAATTCTTGTAACAAATTAAAATTTTTTATTTTCAACAAATTCTGCCAGAAAGCATTTGGCAGAATTTTTTGAAAGTTGAATGCTTTTTAACTAATGAAAATGCCAGATCTAGCATTGAAAATGCTAACTGGCAACAATGGACCGCATACTGCCTGATATTCTGCTTTGTCTCGCCTTTTATACCAGCAATAATACGCACGTACATAGCCATCCATGCATACAGAGTAGTGTGGTCGTCACAGGCAGCGTGACCGTTTGACCGACTAAAGTGGCAATTTGCCACTTTTTCGACTGCCTTGCCTTTTTGTCCCCCTTTTTTTAAAGGGAATTATGTAATAATTAATACACTGAAAATAAGAAATTTTAGTGTAATTGCCTCGTTTTTTTAATGTTGCCCCTTTTTTTTTGATAAATCCCCTATTTTTTGCTACTTTTTGAAAAATGTCATCGGTCACCCTGGTCACAGGTACTGCTTAAGGTGTCTTTACATGGTAATACAAAGTATTACGACTTTGTAGAATCAAAATATTATGAAATTCTCTCCTTGTTTTAAAAAAGAGATAACAATAGTCTGTTGTAGGTATTTTTCATGTTTACACTGATCTATAAGTAAAATACAAGCACAGAACTTAAACTTTTGAGGTAAAAATAAAAATCGGATAATTGCAAAAAAATGTGTACTAATATAACTAAATCTTGCAGAAAACATTTTATTATTGCAATGTAATTTTACTACAAAGTATATTTTTTTTATAGCTTTGTTTGGTTTTGTGGTACGGGTTAAGTAGCTGATGGTTGCAGTTATACAATGATTACAAAAACAACATGAACATTTCCTGAGTTGATTTTGGTTGTGTTTGTAAAAGTGTTAAAACCTTAAATAAATACCATCAGTGCTAGCAACGTTTACTTTGAAATACGCCTCTGGTGTGATGAGAATACTTAAGTTTCTAAAATGGTTTAGAAAATAAACATTTACCGACCGCTTGTCAAATTTTCTATCCGTATTCTCTCCTACTCGATACATTTTGCGTTTACATGATAAGATTTTGTATGTTCTACAGCATATTTTGACATGTCGTAATACATTGTATTACCATGTAAAGACAGCTTTAGTTGTACAAACTGCGGTCACATTTTGTTGACGTTAGAATTCAAATTTTATTTTGATTTATTTACTAAAGAAGTAATTTTCAACAAAAATAAAAATACATACAATTCAATGATAAAGAATAACAAAAAATATTTTTACTGAAGGTAAAATTAAAAATACATACAATTAAAACAGCAAAAAACAGGAATTCAATTAATTATGTATATATGTATGTGTGTGTGTGTGGGAAAAACAAGTGCAACGACTTTTGCCGTTACAACATGCGTAAAAACGTAACCACTAATTACTAATGAAAAACTGTTTGATTCAGACACGTATTTATTAAAGCCTACATACAGTACACGGCATGTAAAAAACCACATGCGCATGTGGCTCTGACGTAATTTTGACATCATCACGAAGCTATATTGTTCGATTCGGGTACATGTATCACATTTGTATTTGGGAAGAAAAATACTATAAAAACTTTACGGCATATAGCCACTACTAGTAATTTTAAAAAATGCAGTAAATATTTTTTCATTTGTGTGTCATTTGGATCCATTTCAACCCGAAATAGGGATTGAGGACCTTTCCTCTGTTTATTATACTAGTAACATTTTTTACCTTAAATCCTTGATCTATGAGTGCAGATTTTAGATACGTTTGAGTACTTTTCCAGTAAAATCCAGTAACAGTAAATACTGTGTAATTTAAAGAAATTACTCTCAATAAAAAAGTTTGCATCTAAAAGTACGCGAACGGAAAAATTGTAAAATGCAGTAAAATATATAAACAGCTGATTACCAATTTTGGCGATAAAAAATTATACATATGAAATACACGATAGAATATTTTGTTTAATAATAAAAGTAATAGATATGGACATATGTCTTTATTTAAACTTATTTGTCTGGTCCACGATATCGACAAGAAACTTTCTATAGCTTACTTACTTCTTATTTTGATTTTGTTTTAAATATAAGTAAGCGATAGAAACTTTCTTGTCGACATCGCTTGTCAGGCCGTTAAAGTTTCTAAGCTTTTTACCCTGAACGTGAGAAGTTATTAGGATGATATATTCAAGACAACGAAAAACTGGGAAAGAATTTAAAAAAAGTACACAAAGTAAATTTTTTTAAATGTTCCATACGTCAAACCAGGAACCGTCGACCCCACGATATGTATAAACAAAAATTTCAATATAATAATCTATTAACTTTATTCACGTTTAAAAACAATCGGTTATGTTCTGAATTCCATGTGAAATTAAACCACTGTTTCTACAACACAGACGTTAGACATGAGTATAAAATGTATATGGAAAGCACTCACTTTTTTAAGTGATTTTCATACAAATTTTCTAGACGAGTCGCCTGCCTGACTTATAGAAACTGCACATAAATCGTTTGGAAATGCAATAGCATTGTTATTATAAATACATACATACATATATACATACATACATACATATGTGCATACATACATATTTCCCAAAATTCTATGGAAATTCCGCACGTTTTAATTTCACGTCCCAGCTAAAAAAATTATATATGGTCCATATATTTTTAATATATGAATGTATATAACTATATATGAATATGTATGAATTCATGTATGGAAATATATGGGATTATACATGTCAAAAATTGATATATGGACTAATATATGAAATGTATTATAATATATGAGCTCATATATGGAAATTTCATTATGAAGCTCTTCATATGTGGATCCATATATGTATAGAAGTGATTTAATATATGGAGCCATACAAGACCGTTTTGCAATCAAAAAAGCTTGGCATTTTATCACTGGTGAACTGGAAATCCATTAGAAAATACATACCGTATGCAAAGTTTACGTATGCAACGTTTAAAAAATTAAAACTGGTTACAAAAAAACCAATCTTGTATGATTTTATACATATTGGCCTAAGTCAATATATCAAATAATCAAAAGGATAATCCAGCCATTAATTTTATCGGAAATAACAGAATTCTCTAGATGAGAAACAAACTTCATATTACTGCAAAAAATTATATTGAAAACTATTGTTAGGCGGATTATTTTTTCTTTTATAATTAATTGCATTAGTTTTTAATCTGATTTCTTAAATTAAATCTTATGTGCGAATATGAGTTTTGTGTTTTTTAAATAATTGATTAACCTTTTGATTAAAAATGAGGAATGAAATGACTTTTAGTTCGTTTTTCATTATTTGTCCTAACAAATGTTTCATTAAATACAACCTCTCTTTTCAAATACAAAAAAAGGAATTTTAGTAATTTAATCTATTGCACATCAGCAGTGCGCTTTTATGAATCAAGAGAGTATGAATATGAACTTTTGAACCTGATTTCTTAAATTAAATTTAATGTACGAATATAATTTTTGTGTTTTTTAAATAATTGATTGACGTTTTTTAACTTAAAATGATGAATTTAACGACTTTTAGTTCGTTTTTCATTATTTGTCCAAACAAATGTTTCATTAAATACAAACTCTCAGTTCAAAATTTAAAAAAAGTAATTTTAGTAAATTAAATTATTGCACAGCAGTGAGCTTTTGTGAATATAGAGAGTATGGCCGGGTTTCCATCTGTGTGCCATGTCCCACACAAGCGTAAAAAAAACGTAACCACTAATTACTAATGAAAAACAGTTTGATTCAGACACATATTTATTAAGCTAAACAGTTTCATACATAAATAATAGAAAATTTTATAGAATCCAACATGATTGGAAAGTGTTTAAATCAATAAATATATGTATGTCTTAATCAGTTTTTCATTAGTAATTAGTTGGTTACGCTTTTTTGGGCAAATGACACACAAGAAATGCCAGATGTAAACTCAGCCAATGAATATGAACTTTGCATACTGTAGAGGAAATATTTACTCATAAATGTATGAAAATGTATGAATATATATTAGTGTTGTAAAAGTATTGAGTATATGAGTACTGAGTACTCAATACCGAGAGTTTTTCCCAGTACTCAATACACAAAAGTAACTACTCAATACTTTCAGGGTTGCATTTTGTAGTATTCAAGCGAAAGTTAGAACATCAGTATTACACAACTCTGTGAGCTTGATACAAACAAATATGACTCTGAACCTCATGCAGTTAGTGTAACAAATACCAATTCAGAACACAATGTTCTGTTAGGAATTATTTTGATACGAAAACAGCCACTAAAAAAAGTACTACAAAATGCATCATTGAACTACTTCAGTCATTAACAAATTCTATTAAATAGAAAAATTGACCCTTTAGAGTAGTGGAAAGAAGACATACAATATAACCAGCAAGTCAGGTCTTTACAAATATGAAAAATCTTTCAAATTCTTTCAATGTCGGTAAAATTTCATTCCTAGCTAAAAAAATATCTATGGAGCATATATGATATCCCATATATGGTTCGGATCCGAAAAATGAGGGTATATGGACATATATGATAATATATATTCATACATTTTCATACATGAATGTGTATTCCCTATATAGTATGCAAAGTTCATATTGATTCAAAAAGCGCACAGCTGTGCAATAAACTAAATTATTAAAATTATTTTTTTTTGTAAGATTTTGTGGAGAAAGGTTGTGTTTAATGAAACATTTGTTCGAACAAAATGATTCGAAACGAACTAAAAGACATTTCATATTCGACATTTTAAGAGAAAATGTGAATCGATTATTAAAAACACATAAAACACACAATCGTACACAACATATAATTTAAGAAATCAGATTAAAAACTAATGCAATTATAAAAGAAAAAAATAAACCGTTTTTATACTAACACTAGTTTTCAATATTATTTTTTCAGTTATATGAATTTTGTTTAATGGCTGCATTATCTTTTTGGTTATTTGATTTATTAAATAGACCCACAATATATAAAATCAACAAAAAAGATTTTTTTGTTACACGAGTTTTTATATTTTAAACCTTGAGGCTCTACGCATATAAACTTTGCATATGCGTATGTATTTTCTAACAGACTTCCAATTCACTAGTGATAAAAAAGATGGAAAAAGGTCGAATTAATAAAATTCAAGCTTTTTTGATTGCAAATGCAATCTTATGTGAGATATTATGTATGCATGCATTTTTATATGGCGCCATATATTACATCTTATTTCTATAAATGGATTTACATATGAAGAGCTTCATAATTAAATTTCCATATATGAGCTCATATATTGTAATACATTTCATATATTAGTCCATATATTAATTCATATATAATAGTTTTGCCATGTATAATCAAATATATTTCCATACATGAATTCATACATACTTATATATAGTTATATACATTCATATATTAAAAATATATGGACCATATATAATTTTTTTAGCTGGGTTTCTACATTTCAACAATGACTACGTAATATTAAAAAATATTTAGAAGATAATTTAAGACGTTAATGTACAAGAAGTTAAAATTTTTTATGTACAAAAACTAATCTCCAAACTTATTTATTTTCATTTGTAATAAATTAATTTAAATATAGTCGTATTTAATCTTTGTTTTTGCATTATAAATAAAATAACCCAGCTAAAAAAATATGTATGGAGCATATATGATATCCCATATATGGTCCGGATCCGAAAAATGAGGGTATATGGGCATACATGATTATATATATTCATACATTTTCATACATGTATGTGTAATGGCCTGTTTCACAATAACGAAGCGAAACTTTCGACGTAAAATTTATATTGAAAACAAAAACAAGTTTTCATATTTTATTGTTGTTTTCAATATAAATTTTCAGTCGAAAGTTTCGTTTCAGTTTTCATTCGTTATTGTGAAACAGGCCATAAATATTACCTCTACAGTATGCAAAGTTCATATACATACTCTCTTGATTCACATAAGCGCACTGCTGTACAATAAATTAAATTACTTAAATTACTTTTTTTTAGATTTTGAACAGGGAGGTTTTATTTAATGAAACATTTGTTTGGACAAATAATGAAAAGGGAACTAAAAGTCATCATTCATCATTTTAAGTCAAAAGGTGAATCAATTATTTAAAAAACAAAACTCATATTCGTACGTAAAATTTAATTTAAATTATTTTAAATCAGATTAAAAAATAATACAATTAATTATAAAAGAAAAAATAATCCGTCTAACAATAGTTTACAATATAATTTTTTGCAGTAATATGAACTTTGTTTATTATCTAAAGAATTCTGTTTTTTTTTTTTTTTCTATAAAATTAATGACTGGATTATTCTTTTGATTATTTGATATATTAAATGGGGCCACAATGTATAAAATCACAAAAAGATGGTTATTTTTTGTAACAAAAGTTTTTCTTTTTTAAACGTTGAGGATACGCATATACACTTTGCATAACGTATCTATTTTCTAATAGATTTCCAATTCACCAGTGATAAAATCCAAGCTTTTTTGAGCTCATATATTATAATACATTTCATAAATTAGTCCATATATTAGTTCATATATAATAGTTTTGTCATGTATAATCCCATACATTTCCATACATGAATTCATACATATTCATATATAGTAATATACATTCATATAGTAAAAATATATGGACCATATATAATTTTTTTAGCTGGGAATATAAATAATAATTTTTAACTTCCCATATGGGAAGTTACATACATACATATATAAAGTATTGAGTAGTATCGAGTACCCAATTGAAAAAGTATCAATATTACTGAGTATTCAAAAGTAGCCGCTTTTTACAACACTAATATATATAATCATGTACATATGTCCATATACCCTCATGTTTCGGATCCAAACAATATATGGGATATCATATATGCTCCATACATTTTTTTAAGCTGGGTACCCAGCTAAAAATATTATATATGTTCCATATATTTTTAATATATGAATGTATATAACTATATATGAATATGTATGAATTCATGTGTGGAAATATATGGGATTATAAAGGGTGTCCCAACAAGAACGCAAGATTTAAATTTTAAATAAAACACAGATAATTATAGTAAAAATTGTGAAACTTTATTATATCGTAAAGTAGACAGAATGAGGTTATGTGTGGAACAACATATCGGGCAGATGGCCGCCGCGGCTTTGCTGGCACATACGCGATCTTTTAATGAAATTTTCAATGACCGTTTTGCATAAATGCTGCGGTATTTCATTAATGCAGCGTCCAATTTCTTCTTTTAAGGCTTGAGTCGTCATCGGCTTATTTGCGTAAACCATCGACTTCAAAAAACCCCAAAGAAAAAAATCTAATGGTGTTAAATTGCACGATCCAGGCGGCCAATTCTAGTCTCCAAAACGCGAAATAACACGATCGGGAAATGACTGATGTAGCAATTGAATTGTTTCTCTGGCTGTATGACATGTGGCGTCGTCTTGTTGAAACCACATGCCCTCCACATTCATTTCTTCAATTTTAGGCACGAAAAAACTGGTTATCATTTCACGATACCGAACATCATTGACTGTTTGCGCTTGACCTGCGTTTGAGCGACATCATCTCGTACAGCTGCGACATTTTCGGTCGATCGACCTGGTCGAAGGCGCGTTGTTATCTTTACATCACTAACAGACCCAGTTTCGGCAAATTTATCCGTTAATGTCTTTACAGTTGACTCTTTTGGAGCATTATTGTGACCCCAAATTGATCGCAAATTTGCGAACTGTAGCCGCAAAACTATCACCATTTTGGTAAAACAATTTCACAATGAGAATGCGTTGTTCATTCGTGTAGCGCTTCATTTTTACTAACCTCGTACCTTCTACTAGCAAACAATAACAATTGTTCAAATGTCAAACAATGACACTTTGAATGGCGCCAAATTTAAATCTTGCGTTCTTGTTGGGACACCCTTTACATGGCAGAACTATTATATATGAACTAATATATGGACTAATATATGAAATGTACTATAATATATGAGCTCATATATGTAAATATCATTATGAAGCTCTTCATATGTGGATCCATATCTAGAAATAAGATTTAATACATATATGGAGCCATATAAGAATGTATGCATACATGATATCTCACATATGTAAGATCGTTTATGCAATCAAAAAAGCTTGGTATTTTATCACTGGTGAATTGGAAATCCATTGGAAAATACATACAGTATGCAAAGTTTATATGCGTATCCTCGACGTTTAAAAAATTAAAACTTTTGTTACAAAAAAAAACTTTGTTACCATTCTTGTATGATTTTATACATTGTGGCCCCATTCAATATATCAAATAATCAAAAGGATAATCCAGTCATTAATTTTATAGAAAATAACAGAATTCTCTATTCATATTACTGCAAAAAATTATATGGAAAACTATTGTTAGATGGATTATTTTTTCTTTTATAATTAATTGCATTAGTTTTTAATCTGATTTCTTAAATTAAATTTTATGTGCGAATATGAGTTTTGTGTTTTTTAAATAAATGATTCACCTTTTCACTTAAAATGATGAATGAAATGACTTTTAGTTCGTTTTTCATTATTTGTCCAAACAAATGTTTCATTAAATACAAGCTCTCTGTTCAAATACTAAAAAAAAGAAATTTTAGTAATTTAATCTATTGCACATCAGCAGTGCGCTTTTATGAATCAAGAGAGTATGAATATGAACTTTGCATACTGTAGAGGAAATATTTACACATACATGTATGAAAATGTATGACAATATATAATCATCAGGGACAGGGGTTTCATGCAAATGCATGTTTTTCCCCTTAACTCTGATAATGGCTAGAACGAAATATCTTTACGAAACAATGAATTTTTTTTAAAAATGGCATCAATTTGTTAGTGCATATTTTTGCAAATTTTGCTGAAAATGCATATTTTTGCATAATTGAGTTATTAATGCATATTTTTGTCTCATATTTTGATATAAATGCTGATTTTCTCCAAAAATTCAAATTTGAAAAAATATTGCAAAACTGTTTTTGGCAACTGTATTCGCTTGCATTGTTGTAGAATTGTGGAACGATTGTGCAAGCACTCACACCTACCAAATTTAATGGAAATTGTACTTTTGATAATTTCAAATTGTCTGCTATTAAATCCGGAAGTAGTGAAACAATTATGCTGAAACTTGATATTGTTTTTAAAAATTATAACGGATTCAAAAACCAAATCTAATAGCTAGTATTCAATTCATTGTAATGGTTGAGTTAAATAAATATACGACATTACATAAAAAGAATCATTAAAATTTGAGCCGATTACATCCACAGACGTTACAGGGCCTTTTTCAATGCACAAAGCTTTCTAAGAACAAATTGATTGGACTTCACATTCGATAATACATATGTATAAATAATAAAAAAATAACGGCCTGGCCCACGATGTCGACAAGAAATTATCTGTCGCTTAGTTATATTGAAAACAAAAACAAATTTTCTTATTAACCCCCGACTAAAAAAAGGGGTGTTGTAAGTTTGTAGTGTGTGTCTGTGTGTCTGTCCGTGTCCACGTACAGGCCTAACGGCTGGACCGATTTTCTTTTAGTTTTTTCTGTTTGAAAGATGACTTGATCGAGAGGGTTCTTACCTATGGTTGAAGAAAATCGGTCCAGCCATTTAGAAGATATAACATCTTTTCTGAAAAAAGTCGGGGGTTTTTAAAATTTTTAATTTTTGTTATTTTGTTTTTGTTTTCAATATCTCAATTTGCTTCTTTGAATTTATCAACTGATTCTAGTTAATTTGGGTGCGCTGAATTCAAATCTGTAATCAGTTTGTATCTATCAGCTCTAGTTTTCATGATATAGCATTTTTTAAGTATTTAAAAAGTAAAACTTTTCCATAGGAATTAAAAAAAAACAAAGGAGTAAAACAGTTTCATACAGATTTATTAAAATAAAAAAAAATTCTCACAAAGCATTAAAAACATAATATAAATATAATTCTAGTTACAGGATGTAAAGCTTCTTTTAAGAGACAATCTGGAATGAACAGCCGGATTAGAGTCTCTTTGCAAATTCCAACATTATATGTGTATCCCACCTTCCCTGGTACCGATTCTCCATAATTTTGATATCTTGGTGAAACCTTTCTCCTTTTTCTTCGCTTAAATTACCCAAATTTTCGGGAAATCGGTCCAAGTGACTGTGCAAATAATGGATTTTAATACTCATGTTGCAGCCAAGGTCTCTGAACTTATCCACCATATTCTCCACTAATTGAACATAATTTGGAGCTTTATTATTTCCCAAGAAATTTTTTATAACTGGCACGAATGATGTCCACGCATTTCGTTCAGTTTCGGTCATTGAGTTATCAAAATCGTTGTCATTCATAAACTGCCTTATTTGGGGACCGTCAAAAACTCCTGATCTAATCTTATCTCTACTTAGATTAGGCATTTTGCTGCAAATATATGCAAAACATTCCCCATCGTGATTCAGAGCCTTAACAAACTGCTTCATGAGTCCTAATTTGATGTGCAACGGTGGTAGGACGATCTTTTCACGTGAAACTAAAGCTTCATTTAGAATATTTTTATCGCCAACAATAATTTTTTCTCTCGTAGGCCAATATTCTTGTCGCCAATGTTGTTGCTTGGATCTGCTATCCCAGAGACACAAAAAGCATGGGTACTTAGTATAACCACTCTGTTGTCCAAGAAGAAAATTGACCATTTTAAGATCAACACAAATGACCCATTGGTGGTCTTGGTATTTTATCTTTTTCATCACTAATGCAATGTTGTTATATTCTTCTTTCATTGTTGTGGAGCGCCCAATTGGAATTGATGCATACACATTGCCATTGTGCAATAACACGCACTTCAAACTTATCTTGGAACTGTCCACGAAGAGGCGCCAATCGCTAGGTAAATACTTGGATAGCCCCATTTTCTGCATAAGACCATTTATATTATTACAAAACACCAGATTGTCTTCCTTAGTAAAAAATGTTAAAAAAGCTTTATCCCTAGTGCGGTAACAAGTTATTTTTGTTCCACGTTATAACAAATTCTTATCATTTAACCTCGAAGCTAACACTTCAGACGCTTCTTTTGATAAGGCCAAATCTCGAATTAAGTTATTCAACTCGCATTGATTAAAACGTTGAGGAATAGTTTCTGTGTCTTCGAAAACACTGTCGCAATCAGTTAGATCATTAGCGGTATTATGTTCAAACTCCGAACTCAGCTCTGAAGAATCATTCAGTTTTGGAATGGGAACATCTTCGGAATGGGGAATTGGACGGCGCGCTGACGGTAAATCGGGATACTGCCATTTATTTTGATTTTTCCTATTAATACCAGCAACACTCACTAAACAGAAGTAACAGTCGTCCAAATGATTTCTGGGCTCTCTCCAAACCATCGGCACACCAAACTTAAGCGTATTTCGTTTTCCTTGAGTCCACTGTCTCAAATTTACACAGCAAGTATTGCACACAATGTGTGGAGCCCAGCTTTTATCTTGGTCACCAAGATCAACTCCAAAGTAATCTAAATACGATTTTTTAACACATTCCGAAATAGGTCTTATGTTTTCTTTAAAGGTGTATTCTCCACAAATATAACAAAATGTGTCAGCGTAATTTTTGCACCGTCTTCTATTGGAAGTCATTTCTATTCAGATCAACACTTTTTTAATAAACTTTGCCACTTCTTAAAAGCAACTAACTTCCGATATGCAATTGGAGTGCAAAAAGAAAAAATAACGTTCTGAATAATATTGCACAAATAAAATTCCCGTTAATCAGCTAGCAATTACACAAAAAATAATATTTTTGGAAAAAACGGAATGACAAACTGATATATACCCTCCTCACTTACAGTGGAGAATATAAAAAAGCTATATCATGAAAACTGGAGCTGATAGAGACAAATTGAGTACAGATTTGAATTCAGCGCACCCAAATTAACTAGAATCAGTTGATAAATTCAAAGAAGCAAAAATCTTTTTTAATTTTGTCGGGCTGTGTAATTAATATCTTGTCGACATCGTGGGCCAGGCCGTAAATAAATAACAACACTTTTCTTTACTGTAATATAAACATACATATCAGCGAATTTGGAGTTAATAATACCATATTTAATCTTGTGTAAAGATTTAATATAAAAGGCTTGTACACGCATCTCTTGAGAAAAGAAAATATTTTTACATCTTTATTTAGTGATTTGTAGATTGAAAACTTTACTTTTGAATAATTTTTTTTAAAAATATGTGCATATTTTATTGTTTTTAGTGCATATTTTGCGTTTTTGATGTCATATCTTTGGCGCCTAAAATACCTTTTTTAAATGTATGAAGTCCTTGTACCTGATAATCATGTATGCCCATATACCCTCATTTTTCGGATCCGAACCATATATGGGATATCATATATGCTCCATACATATTTTTTTAGCTGGGTATGCAAAAAATATTAGGAAAGCAAATAAAGCTTATTTCTCAAAGTCAATATGTATTACGAATGTTATGTACTACGAATATTTTTTTGTATGATTTTTGTTCGTTTATTATGTATGTAAGAAAAACTCCGCTAAGACGCCTGCTTACTATGACAAAACATACAGAAGTAACACGAAACGGAAGATACGGATATTTTTCTGTTTGTCTCGTTTTCCCTCAAATTTTGTCATGGTTTTTGTTTTGCTACGTCTTTCTAGTGCAATAAATTATTATTAGCTGTGTTAATTGATAAGTAGTAATACACTACAGTATCAAATACACTATGCTTTTTTCCACGAATTTTAACAAAAACCTGATTATGATTTTTTTTACCTGTCCCTTTCTTCACTTCTGTGTCTTCTGTGTTACTATGAAGTTTCAAGGAGAACTGTGGTTTTCATTAATAATAACCTATGTTATGTATTTCGCATTTCGAGTTTATGATGTCAAATTTTTATATTTTAAATGTTTTTGAAAAAGTTCTAAGAAATTTTTGAAAAATATAGAAAAAATATACATAGTTTTGTTGTAAAACACCAACACACATTTTTTTAAATAAGCTTAAAAATTATTATTTTTTGCCTCTACTGAAAAAATTCGACTTATGAACATGCACTGCTATTCATAAAAAACAACAGAAATATTATTAATTTTTAAACACTTTTTTGATACTGGAATCGTAAAACTGTATTTTTATTATAATTTAAAAAGGCTTATTAAAGAAGACGAATATGAAGCCCGAGTTGGAGCTCGATTCCCGATCAAATGGACTGCCCCGGAAGCGGCAAACTATTCCAAATTCTCCATAAAATCGGACGTGTGGAGTTTCGGTATATTACTCACTGAATTAGTAACATATGGACGTATTCCATATCCAGGCAAGTTTTGTATTTAAATAACTTATTAGAAAGATTAGCGACAAATAACTCATTACTATAATCGATTACAGGAATGACAAACGCAGAAGTATTAACACAAGTCGAGCATGGTTATCGCATGCCACAGCCACCAAATTGCGATCAAAGACTTTATGAGATTATGTTAGAGTGCTGGCACAAAGATCCAATGAGACGGCCGACATTTGAGACTCTACAATGGAAATTGGAGGATTTCTTCACATCAGACCAGAGTGACTATAAGGAGGCGCAAGCCTACTGATAAATGCTTTATGCTGTTACCAAAAAAAAAAGAACCCATGAAAATTCGAATCAGTAATATAACCACGATGTCATGTCCATCAAATACAATATCAAAAACAAAATTAACTACATCACCCAGTACAATGATATCAGGAGCAGTAACAGCAATAAAGAAGAACCAGAAGTAAAATGAAGTTTTTCGCCGTACAACATATAATGCATTTAATTGTGTGTTTTTCATATGCAATTAATTTACATTTTCTAAGGCACAGTTAAATTTTCTATAATTCCAAAATATTGAATATTTGAATGGACTACCAAGTAATAGATACTTTGCAAAAATTCTGTAACTAGTTATGAGAAGATTAGAAAATAAAATTTAAAACAAGTAAGGGAATGTTGGACCCCATCGACGTTGGCGGATTTCGACTTCGACTATGACATATTGGTCCTAGGCTAAAGAACAAATATTGCCGTGTTCTTTAATATACATATTATAAAACCGACATAGTCAAAGACGAAATACCCCAACCACGACAAGGGAAATTATTAGTATTAGATACTAAGTTCATATATGTGAATAATTGTGAAAGTGGTCTCAGTCATGTGCATTTTTGCTCCGAAATATCAAATAAATCTTTGAAAAACTTCAATAAATATTTAAAAATTGTTAAATTAATTTATATAAATCGAGACTAGTACAACTCTAAATTAAAATGCGGCATAATATAAAAATACTTTTTAATTTGTGCAAATGTAATCTACTAAATATCTCAACCAGAGAAATATATGACTTAGACCACTTTCATTATTAAGGGCACATATATGTGACAATATGGAATATTAGGTGAAGTAGATTTAAGCAAAATAGTGCTTTTCGCAAGTTTTAACTCTACCATTAGCAGTCTCTAATGCATGATTCCATTTTCGTGTGATCCTTTCTTTCCATATCTAGCATTTTAACTATTGCAAACTCTAACAGGAACATAATAAAGCATAATAAAAGTAAGTTTCCTTAAGTCTACTTAAGCTACTATTCCACATTACCACAGATGCATATGCATATATTTAATAATATATATTTATATCTATGTATCTATATACATACAAACTGTGTCTGGAAGTATGTATGTATGGAAAACAAATAGAACAACAATAATAACTATTGAAGAAAATACTCGAAATATTCACCATTTTCGTAGTTGGCATATTTCGATATTTTTGTAGTAGATTTAAAGAACACCGAAACATTGTTCTTTAATCATTTACCAAAATGTCATAGTCGAATTCGAAATACGCCGAACAAAATAAGGCCCAATATGTTTTAATATGTATCTATGTATGTATTTTAAATTATAAGCTAAAGTTTAAAATAGTTTCTTACATAAAAAATACCCTGCAGGAAGCTTGAGGCTAAGTTCACCAGGTTGCGACTTTTGTCTACTATTTTGATGACATTTGGCAGACACATGCTCTCAGCATAGGAAGCGGGCTGATAACTTGATAAATTTTTTCAATGAAATACCACATGTGAACAATGTGTGCAGTTTTATTTTAATGTACGAGTAATTTTCTCCAAAAAAGGACTAAAAGTGTAGACTAAATAACTAACTAGCAAGTAGTACCAATGTCAGTATGTAGTTGCTTTTCAATGACACGCACATTTTAAATGTGTTTAGCAAAAAGTATTGTCTGGGCTATAATTTGTCAGTAGTACTAGTGACAAAACCAATGGTTAATTAGTACTCATTTACTTTTGACACTTCCTACAGGGCAAAGTGGCCTGTATTGAAGACCTTCCACTAAAATATTTCTTATGTGCAACATTGCCAGGATCAAAATAAAATTATAACCAAATTCTTAGGAGAAAGTAAGCAAATGAAAATAAAGTAACAATGCCCACCTAAAAAAATTATGTATGCTCCATATATTTTTAATATATGAATGTATGTATATAAATATATATGTACATTAGAGAGCTGCGTAAACAGTCTTGAAATGTAAAAACGTCATGATTTTTAAATGTATTCACGTCGCATGTATTATACTAAACCACCCTGTCGGAGAATGTGTGGTTGACTACAAAAATAGTTAACTTATAGTTAACTTTTCTTAGACTGACTAAAAGCTAGCTGCAAAGTCATCCAGAACAAACACAAAATTAATTCTTAAGTTGAGTACGTAATCGAATTTGGTGAGAGCCAAATGTAGTCAGTACTAGTTGCGAAATAGTTAGCTTAAAGTTAGTTTAAAGTTAGCCAAATTTCCGATAGGGCAATAATAAATGCTGTCGTACTATAAGCGAAGCACGATGGATGTATTGGTGTATGTGTATATCAGTTGTAACAAGCGATGTCGCAAGACAGCTTGTTTGTAACAAACACTAAAAATTGGAATTTTGAAAATTTGGCTAACTTTAAACTAACTTTAAGCTAACTATTTCGCAACTAGTACTGACTACACTTGGATTACTTTGCAATGTAATCAACTGACTATTTTAACATTGCGATGTCCTAGGCGGTAGTCAATTGTTTCACTAGGCACTACTTTAAGCTAACTTAAAGTTGACTTTTTTAAATCACCTGGTAGTCAGTAAATTAAAAAAAAATTTCTGTGGCTCGAACATGTAACATCACACGTTGTGTACTCAACGCGCTACCACTCGGCTAAGCTGCCATCTAAAATAACAACAGCAAAATGTTAATATAAAACTGAAATGACTTTTAAAGTAGCTGAGAATAAATTTGTTGGCTCTCACCAAATTCGATTACGTACTCAACTTAAGAATTAATTTTGTGTTTGTTCTGGATGACTTTGCAGCTAGCTTTTAGTCAGTCTAAGAAAAGTTAACTATAAGTTAACTATTTTTGTAGTCAACCACACATTCTCCGACAGGGTGGTAAGCCATTGTGTTTAAGCGCGTACAACTAATGTCAATGCATATATGTGCGTTTGTATTTACGCAGAAAAATAGAAGATCATACACACATACATGCATGATGTTTGTACACGCGCTCACGCGTAGAAAGAAGCTAGTATCACAAATTCTTCCGTCACGAAGCGTTTTCTTCTTTACTCTTATACCTAAAATACTGAAAAAAATTTCTTGCAAACAATGTTGTTAACGTTTGTTTTATAAGATTTCGCTGTAGTAAAGCATTTGAAAAATCCCTCATGTCTTAAAAGTTCTTATAAGATATCTTGTACAGGAGACTAATGTACATACATATGTATGTATATATATGAATTTATGTATGAAAATGTATGGGATTATACATGGCAAAAGCATTATATATGATTTGATATATGGACTAATATATGAAATGTATTATAATATATGAGCTCATATATGGAAATTTAATTATGAAGCACTTCATACATATATGGGTCCATATATAGAAATAATATGTAATATATGTATATCTTACATAAAATCGGTTTTGCAATTAAAAAGCTTGCATTTTATCAATTCTTTTTTATCACTGCCGAATAAGAAATTTATTAGAAAATACATACAGTATGCAAAGTTTATACTTATGTGTACGTATAGTTTCAACGTGTAAAAAAGAAAAATTTCTTCTAATTATAAAAAAAAATATTCTTACTGAACGATTTTATATATTGTGGCTCTATTTAATAAATCAAATAATCGGAAGGATAATAATTCAGTATTAATTTCATAGAAAAAACGGAATAAAATAAAACAAAGTTCATATTACTGCCAAAAATTATATAAAATATTAGTCTATATATCAATTCATACATAATACTTTGCCATGTATAATCCCATACATGAATTCATATATATACATATATATTTTTATATATATTCATATATTAAAATATATGGACCATACATATTTTTTTAGCTGTGGAGCCTCATAATTATATTTCCATATATAAGCTCATATATGTATATATTATAATACATTTTATATATTGGTCCATATATCAATACATATATAATTCTTTTTGCATGTATTATCTAATCGACTAATCGACAAAATATTCAGAAACTTTACCGAAATCGTAACGTATGAGATGGTTCACATGACTTCGTATCGATATGTAGTTATGAATTCGGTTGTAGTAATTGTTTCTTTTTAAATATTATTATTAATAATTTTATTCGATTTTAATATGACATACATATGTACATACATTGACTTAGATTGACAGATTGGAATCGTCAGACGTATTTCTTTTAAGTGACTTTTGTTATGTTTCCTTTGCGGTGCTAAAATATAACCTTATATTTTCTTCCACATTTTCATAGATTGATCTGCTAAAATTGTTGATGCACGAATCTGTACTTGCTTGCTATTTTCTTTTATTGTGAGACTACAACCTATGTGTGTATGTACCTTTACGAATTTTAATAAATTTAAAATTCTTCACGGCAGTTGTCGCTCTTGTTGGTCGCACAAACTAACATTAAATATGTAAATGTATCGGAAGGAAATTTGATCAGACAAACCCGAAATGTCTTAACGAATTGGATACGACAAGTCTGACTTCAGGAAAAGTCGAAACATTTGATTTGATTAATTAAAATACAAAATGAGTTTTTACTTAAAATATTACAACATTTAAATGAAAAAACAGAATTGTGTCGTGAACACATTTTCCATACAAATTGACGCAAAAAAGCAGTCAAGAGATAGAATCTATTTATTCTTGGCAGCGTTTTTTATGCTCTCTTAGGTATATAAATACTTATTATCTCAACAGTTCGGTCATACTTTCAATAAATTTCATAACTGCAAAGAAAAATAAGGACAAAGGAAAGAAAATAAAAATTACAGAGCATATAAAGTTCCTGCCGTAGATATAATTATGAGCTTTGTTAATTTGACAGCGATTTTTCCTAAAGTTGCAGACTTATTCTGTTTGGTCATTAAATCTTATAATTGATTGAACAAAATATTATAAATACATACTGGAGGAGGAGGAATGCAAAAAAGTGTATGTACTCTGCAGTTGAAAGTACTTACAATTTGACTGAATAACCCATTATTTATGTTTGAGAAGTTCAAAAAGTATGCCTTACGATCCAAAATTTCAAAAGTTAATAGATTACTGATTGCCTAAAAGTAATAAAAATTTAATGGGGTTTTTTTTGCTTACAAATGTGCAAAATTTTGTAGATTACTTTTATTATTCAAAAGCTGAATGACAATTTTTTCTAATAAAAGTAGGAAAAACTTAAAACTTTTTCTTGGTATTGTTAAAAATTATAATTTTACAAAAATAATATGTGAATATGTATATTGAAGAATATGCGAAAATACTTAAATTGAAAATTATAGTAAACCAAAGTAATTTTATTGTTTTCGAAGCTCATTTTCACAATCAATAAATTTGTCTCTAGATATATTTCATTATTAACTGGCAAGTACTACAATAAGTACTTTCACGTAATGATATAAACAATTTGTTATTTTATTCATTACAGAACAGTCATTATTATATGCATAAAATAATTAGATAAATGAGTAGCACTCATTACTTTGTAAGCCATTAAAAGAGTTCTACCCATTACAAAATCTTGAAAAAATTTTGCTGGGCGTATAAAAAATTCATATTCGTACACCCTCAACTTTTGAAAAAGAAAAACAAATAATTAACCATAACATTTTAAATTTTCTTGTACAAACTTATAAAAGCGGCAATATTTAAGAAATCAAATAATCAAAATGCCATTTCGATCAATAATTTTATAGGAAATAGCGGAATTCACTACACATCTACATCAACACACTACACAAACTTTACATTCGTACACTAAAATAATCCTTAAAATTTATTTTTTAAATAGTTTTAGTATAAAAAAGAGCTTAATTTTTCTTTTGTAATTGCATCTATTTCTAATCTGATTAAAAAAAAAACAAAATTATGTGTACGATTATGAATTCTGTTTTTTTAAATTAGTAAATACTGCTTTTCTTAAAAAAAAGCAATGAAATATATTTTTATTTAAATGTTTTGTCAAATACAACCTTTATAACAAAATCTTGCAAGAAATGAGTAATTAAGGACCTAATTTTGTAAAGCGCAACGTTTGGCGTTCAAAATTTTTGTATGGAAAAATTGTAAAGTAAACAAACAAAATACATATAAAATTTTTAAACGCTAAATGTTGCGTTTTTGGCGTACCAATACGAGCTTTGCATACTGTACATTAGGAATGCCAATCCCTAATCCCGGGATTTAAATTTTTAATTCCCGGGATTTAAATTTTTTAATCCCGGGATTTTCGGGATTCTGTCAATCGTGAAATAGTTTACTAAATTTTGTTTGTTTTACAAAAATAAATTCATCATGACTGCCCCCATGTGAAGATAGTAACCGTTGCAACACAATATTGAACTTTTATATTTGTTTGTTTTATTCTCTTAATACACTCAGGGATAAGCTGCAACTTAAAAATAAGAATGCATCACATTAATTCAATAATTTTCAATTGCTTAATTCACAACAATCTTTATCGTGTATTTGTGTATCAAATACACTTTTTGTTTTTTAATTGTGAACACCCTTTGTGTAGTGTATTAATGATTAAACAGAATACCGGCTTCAACACATTTTCCATACAAATTGACACAAAAAAACAACCGCAGAAACCGGTCGTGAGATAGAATCTATTTTATTTTGAGAGCGTTTTTTCTTATACTCTCACATATCAATGTTCATTCTCACAAAAATGTTACCATACTTTCAATAAATTTCATACATTTTGTAAACAAAACTACAAAGAAAAATAAGCACAAAAGAAAATAAAACAAAAATTAGAGAGCATTTGAAGTTACTGCCGTCGATGTTATTATGGGATTGATTAATTTGTCAGCGATTTTCCTGAAGTTGCAGACTTTATTCTGTTTCTACATTTAATGTATTTTGTATTTTTAATGAAAAAAGAAGAACAAGCTACATACAAATTCTCTCAGAGAGCCTCTCTCTGAATACAACATTTTAAAAACATATGAACTGCCTGTCCCACGATATCACTCGCAAACGTTCGAATGACAATTTGTATTACAAACAACAATAACATTAGAAAATTTGTTGTTGTTTTCAATATAAGTTGTCATTCGAACGTTTGCGAGTGACATCGTGGGACAGGCAGGAAATAAAAGTCTAATAGTGTATTTCATTTTTATATGAAAATTTCAAACAACAAATGTTACACTCTTGTATTTAATATGATAATACAATCGATACAGAGATACAAGAGGTTTTGTGAATTAAGCAAATATATGTAATAGAAAATTTATATTGAAATACTTAAAAATAAATAAAATTAATATTCTTCCATATTGAAATAAGAAATTTCAACATTACTAGACTTAAATTAATGTTTCCTTTTAATTCAATATGGTTTTTATTAATTTTGGGCTGTTTTCTCTCTGGGTATACTGTCAATGAAAATGTGTTTCCAAACCATCTTTTTCTCGCCTTTCCTTTATTAATTGCTAACAATTTGATGATAATAAGGAATATTTTTAACAAACTGCAAAATGCAAAATTGCACTTTCTTGCGAAGAAACCATGAGCCTAAAATCAAACCGTATACCGCGCCTCTCTAAATGAAAATATATTTCCTCTTTCCGAGCTGCTTCTTTTTGGCTACTTGGCTGCCTTATTTAAAGGCATTGGGTCTAATGCATAAAACCTGAGCATTTGCTTCGACTCAAAAATTTTGAGCAAAATGTACATTTTGTATGCATAAAAATATTTACTATAACTCTATGTGGTCTACTTGTGCTCATTTCTTGAGATCGTACTCAGCAGGCTTAACTTGAGTTAAAGCTCAGTTTTTATGCATTAGACCCAATGACTATAAAGATGAAAATAGGGAACCAAATAATATGGATAAATCTAAGATAGCTCGCGAAAAAAAGTAAAAGCAGGGAGTACGTACGTGGGAGGAAGAATATGATTCGAATTTAGTAGCATTTATTTCAGTACACAAATTTTTCTATTTGAAAATTTAATTTAAATCTGCTTTTCTAGAGCAGATTCATGTAAAACTCTAAATACATTTTCATGCAGACAGGCGCGATATAGAGAATGATTTTAGACACATGGTTTCGTTTGCTGTTGTTGTTTGTTCTCAATAGACAGTTTTGTTGAATCCACAAAGTGAATTGTAAAAATGTAAGGCTAGAAAAACAGCCATATGTATGTATGTATATTCTTATGTATGTGTATAATAAATATTATTTTATTTATTTATTTAAAAATTTTACAAAACATAATAAATTATGCAAATAAAAAGGGGGGTCAGGTGCTAACAACAAAGGCTTTCGACCTAGATATTTCTGTGTTTTAGATATGTTTGTATAGATTACAGTGCTTCATAAGTAAAATTGTAGATTTAATGTTGGCATAGTTGAATAATAAATATTATTCACTATATCAGGACTGATTTTTAGTAACAAAGTGAAAACAAGTTATCTTATTGTTCGGCTTTTATAACTCTTTATGTTTTGGAAAAAATATATTTTTTTCAAACAACAGAGGCATAACTCAAAAAATCGAGTTTCACAGAAACTAAGTTTTCAGTTTTCAATATACATGCAACTCCATGAAGATACTCGTATACAAATATTTTCTTTTCCCAAGAGGTTCTTCGTACACAACAAGCTTTTTATATGAAATTTTTCATATTCATATTCAAACGGTAGTTTTAAGTGTCATACGGTTTTAAATTATATTAATATAGAGTTTTTATCGCGTAATTTATAAGAAGAGTATAGCAGAGGGAAAACCCCGGACCTTTGCTTAAAAAAGTAGGACTTGAAAATAAGACGAAATTGATTTTTTTCGAATAATATTACTACCAATAAAATCTTAAATACATAGCGATGGTGTTGCGTAAAAAATGTCAGTCTCGCATCGATCTTTTTACCCAACACCATCGAATATTTACGTTAAATTGTACTTACATAAGCATGTACATATGTCTGTATATACACATTTGAGAATATTTGTATACATAAGGTGCGTTTGAGTACTTTTCCAGTAAAATCCAGTAACTGAGTAAATACTTAGTAATTTAAAGAAATTACTCTCAATAAAAAAGTTTGCAGCTAAAAGTACGCGAACGGAAAAATTGTAAAATCCAGTAAAATATACACAACAGCTGATAGACAATTTGGGGCTAAAAAAATTATACATAAGTATGTACATATGTATGTGCAAAAAAACCTGAATATAATATTGTACTACGTGGTCCAATCGAGATGAAACAGACTAGTTACATTATGGTCCATGTAATGCAGTCATGGATCATGTCGTTTTCACACAAGCATTCAATGCAATACGGAGTAGTTTTGGGGCTAGGCCGATGTAATGCAAATTTGGACAATTTAGTCCAACCCTAGGACATAAACCTCCTTTTTTTCACATATTTGGAGTTTTGGCGTATTCCTACTCCTCTTTGAAGTATTTACATACATGTATGGAATAGTCGCATTATCTGCAAACAATATACAAAACTATACATACATAAGTATATATTATTGTTTCTGTGAAGCACTTTGGTAAGGCAAAAAATTATTGCTTTTTGGAAGCTGAATAAATTGCTTCTAGCTGGCTCATCTCGCACAAAAAAAATCTCCTTATTCATGCGCAACACCAAGTGATTCTCTAACATTATCTCCCTTACTCGCGGTCTCCACCTGACATAAAATAGCTAACTTTAACATTAACTTCTATGAATTGTTAAGTGGTGTGCAAGACCATTTGCACAAGATTGTGAATTGGGCTATAGTTTTTATGTACTCAGATGCAAAAGTTAGTAGCTTGCAATTTTTTTTTTACTTTTTCCTCTATTTTGTTAGAGAGCCTGCCTTATGTTAGTGCTTTTCAGAAGCAGTTTTCGAAGCTTTTGTGATCAAGTAAACAGTACATTGCTTCCCTCAGTTGTTAGTGCTTCCAAATCAGATTTTTTTTGCTGGGTAGTTACTGGCTAGCCGCATGGAAAAATTATATGGTTTTGAGAAAATCGACGAAGAATGTTTTTTTCATTTGTTTTATAAAAATACACCATAGTATATTTTCTTTAATAATAAAAGTAATAGATATGTACATATGTTTTTATTTGAACTTACGGGCCTGGCCCACGATGTCGACAAGAAACTTTCTATAGCTTACTTGCCGACATCGCGCGTCAGGCCGTTAAAGTTTCTAAACTTTTTACCCTCGACGTGAATAATTAGGATGTACAGAAAAAGACAAAAATGTTTGTTGCCGCTTATACCAATCATCACAACAATATTGTTCACTTCCTTTCAAGTAGTTCCAATGAGTGCATTTATTAAGAGAAATATACAATGGGAAAATAACTTTATATATCCTAATATATTTCAAGATATCGAAAAACTGAAAACAAATTTAAGAAATGTACACATTAATCATATTTAATCGATCAATAACTAAATTTTTTGAATGTTCCATGCGGGGAACCAGTAACCGTCCGACTATATGTATAAACAAAAATTTAACTATAAAAATCTATTAATTTTATTCACGTTTAAAAACAATCGGTTATGTTCTGCATTTCACGTGAAATTACATCGTTGGGAAATTGTTGTTATAAATACATATTTCCAACAATTCTATGAAAATTCCACACGTTTTAATTTCCCGTGGAATACATAAAACATACCCTTATATTTTTCTGGCATCAAACTTAAATAAATGCAAATTTGTTCATAACTTAATACATTTGTTTTTTGTTATTTTTAAAATTTTATCAAAATCCAAAAACTTTTGTTTCCCTTTGCTATTGTTTGTTTATATTTAAAAACATATGGTTTCGGTTTACTGGATTTTACTGGCAAAAATTTGTCCAGTAAAAACTTGCATTAACTCAGTAAAAGAACTGTCATTTTTCTCTCTCAATTCGCCCCCTCATTTACTGGATTTTGTGTACTCGAACGCAATCCAGTAAAAAATAGTAAAAATTTGTAAAAATTTTTGAGTTCTCGAACGCACTTATAAACGCATAGAAATATCACTTCAAATATCATTTAAAATGTTGGAAACATTATTCTAAACTTGTAGTTTTGTCGTTTATGCTTATTAACCCTATAAACGCATTTTTTGAGATATTTCTATATTGCAATAAAGGATGACTTTTTATCATCCTTAGATTTAGTCATTAGCTGAAACATATTTGTTTTGCAAACGTGACAAGTTTGATCTAAATCGCTTAATAAAAGCACCCACATTTTTATGTTCAACAAATACACCGAAAAGTGGGATTTGGAAATAAAATGAAATCAAAAATACATACACAATTATTAGCTTATAAAGTAACAACAATCAAAAATAACTACACATGTAAACGTTAGAAAAAGTGTAAATTATTTAAATTTTGGTAAAAAGTAACCAAAACGGACACGCTTATTATGTGGAAAAATGTAATTATTTTATAGTTATGCTAAAATATATATACATACATACATACTTACAGACGCATTCATGTATTTCGATTTCTAGTTATTGTTTTTTATACATGTTCTTTTCAAAGATACTTTTTTAACATTAAATATTAAATAGTATTCTTAAAATTAATATTACAAATTCTTTTTACATAGTACATGCATAAGTACATATTTTTATTTGGTTTTTTTTTTTGCTTAATTATAATAAAATAAATGTAATATTTATTAATAAACACAACGTATAAATTTATATACATACATACACATAAATTTATAATAAATAATTATTTTTAATTATTAAATTAAATACAAATATTTTTCAGTTTAGCATCATAAGTTTTGCTGAATAATAACAATAATATACATATAATATGCAGATATACACACACATATACATATATATGTACATACATAGGTACATAAATCACATTATTGCATACGAGTACATGTTTTCATATATAAACATTCATCATTTACATAAATATATAGTAAACGATAGTCTCATATTCATTTATACATTAGCAATTTATTTAAATTTAAATTTTTATATAAAAAATAAACTAAACAAAATATTAGAAACAAATAAAATCGATTAATAAAAGTGTAACTAATTTTTTATCTATGAGTTTCTGACTTTATTTATTAAATTTAGACCAAGGCACATTCACCAGGTAGGTAGTAGCGGAAACGCAGCTGAGCTATTTTTTTTATTAAAGTTCATCCGAAGCTTAAAAAATTGTTTACGAAAGAGAAATTAAACAAAATTTTAAAAAATTTCAATATGAAAATTATATTATTAAAAAATTCTGTGAAAAAAAATTTAAAAATATGAAAAAACTATTTAAAAAAATTTTGAAAAGTGCTAAACGTTGAAAATTTTGTTAGCGGTAGCTGCCGTGGAGAAATTTTTTCAACTTTATGTGAATAATTTTTATTCTTATTGTGTCACAACAAATTCTATTTTTGACATTTTGGATAAACTAAAAGCTATTTTGCTTCTTTTTCATTGTTGTATTTTTTCATAGTTTTTGTAATCCTGATAATACCTGGAAATGAATTTGCCTTGATTTAGACCTTTTTGGCGTTGTGCTCAATAAAATTATAAAAAAGTCAATTCGTTTTTAAGAACTGGGTTCTACTGTGTAATTCGAAACACAAGATTCAGCACTTTTTGAGTTATATAAGCAATCACTGTTTTCAACTTATTTCTTTTATAAAAGAAATGTATCAGCATTTTTTTGAGACTTCTTAGTATATTAACTACACGTTATTAACTGAATAGAACTTTTAGCGTTATGAATTATTAAAAAAAAAACATAATGACCTTGAACACATCAAATTGTTTATCCCATAGAAAATAAAGCATGGCACAGTGGCGTGATATAAAAGAAGTAGTAAAGAGTCAGCAACTTTTTTTTTTTTTTTTTTTTTAATGCATGTTTATTATTTATTGTATCTTCAAATATGAACTAACAATGAGTATTCAAATCTTAAATCTATAAAAAAAAATTATTAGGCCCGACCAATGTCGGACATAAGCTTAGTGATAGTTATTAATAACACATAAGTAGTGATAAGCAACAAAAAGAAAAAGGTGTTTTCAAGCAGCTTCATCATCTAGAGTGTTGAATATTAGAGCCCGTGTATCTCTCTTTTTTAAGCGGATGTGCCCAGTAAAGTTCAAAATATTACGAGCAAGCGGATTAGGATGTGACTCGAGTTTTGTTAGGTATTTGCCTGCGTATTTTGCAATTTCTTCAGTCACTAGTGGCATATTCAAATCGCGATGTATATTTGAATTTTTGATGTACCATGGAGCCGATGTTATCATGCGTAAAATTTTATTTTGCCTTCGTTGAATTTTCTCTACATTTGAAGCTGAAGCAGTGCCCCATAGTTGAATTCCGTAACACCATATTGGCTTTAAAAGCGACTTGTATATTAAAAGTTTGCAGTCTAGGCTAAGTGTTGAATTTCTACCAATCAGCCAATGTACCTGAGTTAATTTAAGTTTCATTTGAGTTAACTTAGAGTCAATGTGGTGTTTCCATGTAAGTCGTCGATCAAGGTGTATGCCAAGATATTTCACATGTGAATGTTGAGGAACAACTTGATTGTTAATCCGAATGGGGGAGCAAGTATCTCTTCTTAGGGTGAACGTTATATGGACACACTTTTGTTCATTGACTTTAATTCTCCATAAGTTTAACCAAAGCTCCATCTGGCTAATGTGTTCCTGGAGTTTGCGGGATGCCTCATCAGGGTTTTCGTGCATACTAAGGCAGGCTGTATCGTCGGCAAATGTGGAAGTATGGATACTACTGCTCACAGGCATATCACAAGTATAAATCAAATATAAAACTGGTCCCAGTATGCTCCCCTGTGGCACACCGGATGAAATAGTTTCAGGCCTACTCGTAAAGTCTCCTTCCACAACAGTGAACTTACGGGAAATAATGTAACTTTCCAAAAGATTTAAAATGTTTATTGGTAAGTAAGTCTTCAATTTTAAAATTAGGCCTTCATGCCACACTTTATCAAATGCCTGGGAAACGTCAATAAAGAGCGCAGAGCAATACTTTTTTTCCTCAAAAGTTCTTCTTATAAATTGAACCAGTCTGTGAGTTTGTTCAATGGTGCTATGCTGACTTCTAAAACCAAATTGATGGTCTGGTATGCACCCACTACTAATTAGAATTTGGGACAATTTTGTTTTGAGCAGTTTTTCGAAAAGCTTTGACATAGTTGATAGTACCCTTATTGGCCTATATGACTCAGCCTTGGTTAGATCTTTGCCCGGCTTTGGAATCATTTTAACCTTGGCAAGCTTCCAGCTGTGTGGATAATACTCCAGTCGTAAAATGGCATTAAATATGAATAATAGGATTCTCATTGCAATACGAGGCAAGTTCATAAGCATCTGGTTACTAATTCCATCAATACCCGGAGCTTTCTTCGGGTTGAGTTCGGCAATTAATTTTTGTAAATCACGCGTCTTAAACTTTATGTGTTGAGGGGGTAGAGCGACTACATTCGGCAAATCAGCAACACCAGTACATATGTTTGGCGTAAAAACGGATTTTAAGTGCTCAGCAAATATTTTACCTTTTTCAGTATCGCTTCTTGCCCAACTTCCGGTAGATGTGCGTAGAGGTGGCTTATACTCAACGGGTGTTTTAAGCTTTCTAGCAGCGCGCCACAAGGAGTAATTAGACGCTGGTGTGACATCAAGACCTTCCAGATAATTTTTAAGAGATGCAGTTTTTTCAGATGCAAGCAACTCTTGGAGTCGTTTAGTGCACTCTTTAAATCTGATTTTATTTTGTGGTGATCTGTGCTGTTGCCATTCCCTTCTAGCTCTTCTTTTTTCACGTACGAGACGTTCAATTTCTGTAGAATAAATTTTATTAAATCCAGTCTGCGGATGGGAGATAGTGGCATGTTCAGCAGCCTGTTTAATATTCTCGTTGAGATTGGCAATGTTAGATTCAATATCATCGGATGTTCTAAGCGTAATGTCTTCCGTACAATGACTACTGAGATATTTTTTGAACCCCAGCCAATTAACACGATTGATCATCTTCACATATGGGTCAGGTAAGTTACTTCTTAAGGGACTACAAATTGTAATGATCGTCGGAGAGTGATCGGACGAAAGATCAAGAGAAGCTTGAACTTGAATTAAATCCCTAGAGATATTTTTTATGACGCCAAAATCTATAACATCCGGAATTTTTTGTATGTCAGTAGGCCAATAAGTGGGCTCCCCACTCGAAATGACATCCAAGCCCATTTTTGAAATAGTGTTGAACAATGCTCGACCTCTGGGGGTAATAAGACGCGAACCCCAGAACGTATGCTTAGCATTGTAGTCGCCAGCTGCTACAAAACAAGGTCCAAGAGATTTGTAGAAATCCTCATATTGATTATCAGTGATTGGCTTTAAAAGCGACTTGTATATTAAAAGTTTGCAGTCTAGGCTAAGTGTTGAATTTCTACCAATCAGCCAATGTACCTGAGTTAATTTAAGTTTCATTTGAGTTAACTTAGAGTCAATGTGGTGTTTCCATGTAAGTCGTCGATCAAGGTGTATGCCAAGATATTTCACATGTGAATGTTGAGGAACAACTTGATTGTTAATCCGAATGGGGGAGCAAGTATCTCTTCTTAGGGTGAACGTTATATGGACACACTTTTGTTCATTGACTTTAATTCTCCATAAGTTTAACCAAAGCTCCATCTGGCTAATGTGTTCCTGGAGTTTGCGGGATGCCTCATCAGGGTTTTCGTGCATACTAAGGCAGGCTGTATCGTCGGCAAATGTGGAAGTATGGATACTACTGCTCACAGGCATATCACAAGTATAAATCAAATATAAAACTGGTCCCAGTATGCTCCCCTGTGGCACACCGGATGAAATAGTTTCAGGCCTACTCGTAAAGTCTCCTTCCACAACAGTGAACTTACGGGAAATAATGTAACTTTCCAAAAGATTTAAAATGTTTATTGGTAAGTAAGTCTTCAATTTTAAAATTAGGCCTTCATGCCACACTTTATCAAATGCCTGGGAAACGTCAATAAAGAGCGCAGAGCAATACTTTTTTTCCTCAAAAGTTCTTCTTATAAATTGAACCAGTCTGTGAGTTTGTTCAATGGTGCTATGCTGACTTCTAAAACCAAATTGATGGTCTGGTATGCACCCACTACTAATTAGAATTTGGGACAATTTTGTTTTGAGCAGTTTTTCGAAAAGCTTTGACATAGTTGATAGTACCCTTATTGGCCTATATGACTCAGCCTTGGTTAGATCTTTGCCCGGCTTTGGAATCATTTTAACCTTGGCAAGCTTCCAGCTGTGTGGATAATACTCCAGTCGTAAAATGGCATTAAATATGAATAATAGGATTCTCATTGCAATACGAGGCAAGTTCATAAGCATCTGGTTACTAATTCCATCAATACCCGGAGCTTTCTTCGGGTTGAGTTCGGCAATTAATTTTTGTAAATCACGCGTCTTAAACTTTATGTGTTGAGGGGGTAGAGCGACTACATTCGGCAAATCAGCAACACCAGTACATATGTTTGGCGTAAAAACGGATTTTAAGTGCTCAGCAAATATTTTACCTTTTTCAGTATCGCTTCTTGCCCAACTTCCGGTAGATGTGCGTAGAGGTGGCTTATACTCAACGGGTGTTTTAAGCTTTCTAGCAGCGCGCCACAAGGAGTAATTAGACGCTGGTGTGACATCAAGACCTTCCAGATAATTTTTAAGAGATGCAGTTTTTTCAGATGCAAGCAACTCTTGGAGTCGTTTAGTGCACTCTTTAAATCTGATTTTATTTTGTGGTGATCTGTGCTGTTGCCATTCCCTTCTAGCTCTTCTTTTTTCACGTACGAGACGTTCAATTTCTGTAGAATAAATTTTATTAAATCCAGTCTGCGGATGGGAGATAGTGGCATGTTCAGCAGCCTGTTTAATATTCTCGTTGAGATTGGCAATGTTAGATTCAATATCATCGGATGTTCTAAGCGTAATGTCTTCCGTACAATGACTACTGAGATATTTTTTGAACCCCAGCCAATTAACACGATTGATCATCTTCACATATGGGTCAGGTAAGTTACTTCTTAAGGGACTACAAATTGTAATGATCGTCGGAGAGTGATCGGACGAAAGATCAAGAGAAGCTTGAACTTGAATTAAATCCCTAGAGATATTTTTTATGACGCCAAAATCTATAACATCCGGAATTTTTTGTATGTCAGTAGGCCAATAAGTGGGCTCCCCACTCGAAATGACATCCAAGCCCATTTTTGAAATAGTGTTGAACAATGCTCGACCTCTGGGGGTAATAAGACGCGAACCCCAGAACGTATGCTTAGCATTGTAGTCGCCAGCTGCTACAAAACAAGGTCCAAGAGATTTGTAGAAATCCTCATATTGATTATCAGTGATTGAAAATCTGGGAGGGGAGTAAATTGATGATATAACAAAATTTGTACAAAAACTTTCAATGCCAATATTTGTTGCTTGTAGGTGTTCTTCACAAATGTTATCAAGAACATAGTGCTTGAGTCTTGACTTTATTAGAATTGCTGATCCACCGCAAGCCCTTCCTCTAGGGTCCTTTATATCATATATAGTGTAGCCATAAATTTTAAAAAGACTTCTCGAAGTCAAATGAGTCTCAGATACTAACATTACATCAATATTTTTTTCCGTGAGGAAGTGCTCAAGTTCATTTTTATGTTGGCGAATGCCGTTTGCGTTCCAGAAACATATTGTTAACGTGTTCATGGCTTATTAATTAATGCTTGAAGCAGAGTATTCTGCATTCGCAGCATTTCTTGCATCATGCTAGTCATATTTGTTGTAAAATTGTTTATAGTTTGCACCAGATTTTCAATAGTAGCTTCAAGGCGATTAAAATTAAAGCTTGCGTCAGTATTTTTTGAATTATTTGGCGGGGAAACATTTTGTGTGGGAATTGAATTTGTCTTAGCAGCATCTGCATACGATACACGGGAAGTAACTGGTTGGCTCATTTGCGCAAAAGTGGCAGAGTAAGCGTTTGCTGATTGAGCTGGAGCTAATTTAGGTTTTTGCACCATAGTCTTCTTTACGAAAGAGTACACAGGACAACCTCTGTAGTTAGCGGTGTGATTACCTCCACAATTACTGCATTTTTTATCACTTTGATCTTTTGGCTTATTGCAACTAGCAGTGCCGTGTAATTCGCCGCACACAACACAAACAGAGGGTAAATTGCAGTATGTTTTTGTATGGCCATATTCTTGGCAATTATGGCACTGTATAGGACCTGAACGCTTATGTGGCTCTTCAACTGTGATTTTTCGGTACAAGAGGTATTTCAAATTATAAATTGGATGCGTCTCATTTTTTTTCAATTTTATATCATTAGGCTCAAGTTCAACACGAAATAGGGGTTGGGGAATCTTCTCTCTATTTATTATATTGGACACATTTTTTACCTTAAACCCCTGGAGGACGAGTGCATCTTTTATTTCTTCGGGAACAACATAAGAATCTATGCCCTTCAATACGATCTGCATGCCTTTAGCGCTCTTAAGCTGGTATGTGTAGAAGCTTGTTTTACTTTTTTCAAATTCAGCAACCATTTTGCGGAAATCTTTTTCGTCATAAATTTGGACTTTAGTTTCATCGATGTTGCCACGTTTTATTGGAACAATGTGAAATTTATTCTCACCAATGACCGAAATTAATTTTTTAATAAGGGCATTTGAATTTTTTTGTCTCAAATATATTGGTGGCGGCTTGGATATTTTATTCGAGGCTACCTCGGGTTTGTCGTTGTCATCTTGCAAAATTTCGAAGCGGTTTTGGCGATTAGTTGAGGCTGCGCTGTTATCCCTAGACATTTTTGGAGCAGATGAAATTTTTGAAGAATTCGGGCTTCGCCCACGCTTTACCACGGTTATATATCTGTCCATTCCGACTTGTACCTTGAGTTTCGAGCCGCTGTTATCTGTAGTGATAACTTTGTTAAGTGATGAACACGAGCCTGAAGGGGATGATAGTACTGGCTTATATGAAGAAGTACTGGGCAACTGTAATGTTAATGCATCATTACTATTTGGCATTGGACAAAGCGAAGTTGATCGCTGACGAAAAATTGGCTTTGACGTTAAAAAAAGACTTTCATCAGATTTATTATTTATATTTTTTTCATTAAGAGTTTCAGAACTCACAGTAAAATAAGCATTTCTGCCGTTAGAACTCACTTCAATTTTTTTTGTATTTGAGGCACTCATACAAAGAATTCCTCAAGGGATATTCGTTTGTGTTTTTTTTTTGTTTGCGGTCTTTTTTTGTTTTTGTTATTTATGATTGTTTATTTGTTTAGAGGTACACAGCATTCCTCAATATCACTTTGTTTAATTTTTTTTGTTTGCGGTTTTTTTTTTGTTTTTGTTATTTTTACTATGTAAAAATATTAGCAAAGCATAAAGCTTATTTATTAAAGACAGTATGTACCTATTACGAATAATATGTACTACGAATATTTTTTGTTTGTTTAATTTTTTGTAAGAAAAATTCCGCTAATCGACAGCAACTTTTGAACTAATTTTGCTCTTTGGATTTTCGAAAATTATGAGAATATTTAATATATTGTGAAAAAAGTAGTCTTATTTGTTTGTAATAATTTAAAAAATTATTAAGTATTTAACAAAAACTTTGATAGCTTCTACTAGTGCATTTACACCTGCACAAAATCTAGCAGATTTTAATTGAAATGAATTTATGAAAATCTATACCGTTTACACCAACATTTTTTGACATATATCAAAATTTTTTTTATCACAACCAAAACCCGTTAACTGAAAAATTTCCAAAACTACAACAAAACAACTGCAATGTAGCCAATTCACATATCTTTTTAAGCAGACAGTACCTAATTCAATTATCTTTTTTATAAGTATATTGTACAGGGTAGTAAAAAATAAATTAGAAATTGATTAGATTTCCTACAAATCTACTGACAACATAGATTTCGTTTTGTGCGGGAGATCTAGTAAAAAATCAAGATTTAGCTCGAAATCACGAAAGTACTAGATTTTGAGACAATTTAAATGTCCTATAAGAGAATAGGTATCAAGAAAGACTGTGAAATAAATTTTAGAGATATTTTCTGGTGCACCCTACATCTATCATTGGTCGAAACTAGCATTTTTTTAAAATTATTTTTAGATGTTTTTGTAAAATTTTTTAACTTTTATTATAAACAAACTTATTGTAACTAACGTGTAAGAAATTCTTGACATCCTACACATAACTGAAGGCAGGACAGGAGATTTTCTAAAAATGTTACAATTTTTCTAACACAATTTTTTCACATAAAAAAAAGTTTTATAAAATTATATATTAGAAAACATTTAAATTTATTTCAATGGTATACGTTTAGCTTTGCAAACTGAAAAAAACTTATTATTCTCATAATTTCAATACTTTACGAAATATTTAAAGTCAAATTTTTTTGCCCAAATTGTTGATCTAATTTTCTTTACTTCAAATGGTTCTTAATTTTTTCTATGTAATCACAATAGAAGACGTAATTGTCTATTTAAAAGTGTATAATATGTATACCTTTGCCATTGTATCAATCGTAAAATGTATACATAAATATAATTCCTCTGGTGAAAATTACGTGTTTTTTCTGACATTCAAACAAAATCACATTTTGATGACCTCTTGAAGCTGTTATTTAATATTTTTTTAAATTAAATACTTTTATATGGCTCAAACATATAAAAATTAATATACACACATATTATATATACCCACAAGGACTAAGCAACCTGCGCGAACACCCCTCTTATGGGCATGTTTTTCCCGATATTTGTATTGCTTTTGTATCCGATGCTTGTAAAATACATACCTATACATTTAAGTTGTTATTCCTTCAATGTTATATCAGTTCTAGCTATCATGGAGATAACAGGTAAGTGAATGCAATAAATGAATTTCTAAATTTCAGAATAAAAATTAGGATAGGTTAGATATGCGACTATTTACGGAAATATACCGACAGAAGTTCGGTCAGAGAAATAAGGATTACGATAACGTTCGATGCAGGAGCAAACGGATTAAACAAGAAGCCTTGATAAAAATATATTCGGAAAAAGAAATCGAAAATTCATTCAAATTGGTTTTTTCGTAGACCCAATTTTAAACGTATATTTATTAGTTGAAGTACAACTCTCAACGTCCTTAAAATCTGAATTTTTCGTGCTGCATATATTACAAATCAAATAAAATTTTGTATCGGTTATTGCATTTGCAACTTTTCCATCTATCATTGTTAAATAAAGGTCGAAAGAAGTACACAGCACGCGCCAGTTCATCTACAAGTATCGTGCGTTTTAAAACTTTACCGCATGAAAAATGGCAAGTTACACAACACGCGTCATACACGCCTTTTCTATCGGCTTTTTTCCCCTTATTTTTACATTGAAAAATGGACTTGGGACAGTCTCAAATTCATTTTTATCCAATACTTTATGTTTTTTAAACTCTTCAATAGGTTTTTACTCTATGATTCTTGTTTTCTCGAAATATTTTTGCAAAAATATGGGGAAAAATGGGGATTTAGTTTTTCAAATTGCAAGTATTTTTACATGAAAAAATATATAGAGAAAATCACAACAACTTAGCGAAAGAGAAAACAAAAAACAAAGACACGTCCAATGAACAATAATCAAGGAAACTTTACACTATGCACGTAAACATTCCGCCCCTTGCTATACTGCAACAAAGAGGACTAAGGATAACACGGGCCTATTATAGGGAGTGATAGAAAAATACAAATTTTTTTTTTCAAAAAATAATTCATCAGAGATTTACACATATAGAAATTTGGGGAGAAAAGAAATATAATAAAAACTATAAAATATAATAATAAATAATATAAAATATAATAATAAACAAAAAATATTGCAAAAAAAAAACTAAACAATCCGTCCGGACAGCACGTTGATGACGATAGTCGCCGGATGATTCGCTCCAGGGAATTGGTGCTTTTGAACTTAGATTGAAGGGTGTTGAGGTTGTAGTAGTTGTGGTTGTTGGTGTTGAGAACACTGATGGCATTGCTTGGCAGTCTTGGCTTTACTGCGTTTTTTAGTTCTCCTTTTATTTGAGGGTTTGAGGTCGAGGTTTTTACTGTTGTTTGTAGATCGGCGCTTTTTGCTTTGTAACGATTCAGTAAGGTGTGGTGTTCGGCTTTGCACTCAAGGTACCGTGCCCGCCTCATGCACCTATCTTTCATGTGAGAGTTTGCAAGGAATTTGAAACAATATTTAAATTTTTTTACTGTTTCCCACCGTTCCACAATGAAGGATTTTGAAAAAAAAGTGGATGGAAATAATTCTGCAGTTTCTAAACGATTGTAATGAAATTTCATACAGCATTTAGCGAGGTGTTACCAAGCTCAAGTCTGCAATTGGGATTATATATCCCTAAAGGGGGCGGAGCCACAAAGCCCCAAAGTGGGCAATTTCTATTATTATTTAAAAATTTAATTTTGCTTGGATACCAACCCCATATTTTTTATTATTAAAAATACTACACTATAAGAAACATTACAAAAAAATTTTTTCAAAATTTTAGTTATTAATGCTGCCAAATTGTTTCAAAATTGACCTATTTTTAATTTAATGATTATTTTTCGAACTTCATTATGATTTGAACAGGCTAAAGTTCGTATCGCTTTTTAAGCCAAATTACATGTGATAATTATTAATGAACAAATAACACCAAAGTTAGTTGTAAATATTCTGACAACACATAGTTGAACGGAACAGCTAGCCATTTTCGAAGGCCACTAAACCTTCATCATCAGCGTTCTTCTGTGTTTGGTCCACTGTGTGTGGTGCCAGTAGATGTAGATTTCTGCTTTATATACGAAACTTTTTTGCAAATTGAATATGTGAATTGTTTTGCTTCATCGTATTTCAATTTGCTGAAAGATGTGTTGTAATAAAAAGCTCACCTTACCATCTCTAAATTTACAACAGTCTTACCATTGTCGTTTGTTCTTTACTAATTATACACATGTTAGTTAATTTGCTTATTTTTGTCTACTTAAGACAAACTTTTTTGGTTTGTTACTATTAAGTATATTTATTTAACTTTTTGCCACAAGCCAATGACTATTAATTTAGTTAATTTAATTATTATTTTTCGAACTTCATTTGTTTCTATATTTATGATTTGAACTTTTTAAGCCAAATTATTCGACTTGTGCGACCTCTAAACCTCTTCCGAAAAATCTGAAAAAAATCTCAAAAATACTTGACCGTATAAGGTTTCAAATTATGCTTAAGCCCTAAAAAAATTTTTTTTGGATACCCTAGTGTACAAGTATAATTACGGATATTTTCTTAGGTATTTTTCAAAATTAGACGTAGCTGCATAACTACATACATGAATATTACACCAATATATTTAATTATAACAGCCACAAGCAAGAATAAAAAAATAAATAAGTATTAATTTTCCTATAAAAATAAACTTGTACTAATGTTTTTCTAATTACTTGCATCTGCTTACAACATATAAAGAGTTTTCCGAGAAGACAAAGGTCTTACACAAAGGAATGCTATAAAATTCGCATTTATCAATATTTTCGGCTGAAAATTCTCACTTAGATGGAAAATTACACAAAAAGTAAAACGAAATAGAATTTTCTTTTGAGTTCCCGGCAATTCCCAAAAAGATTTCATAAAATCCCAAAAATTGGATTTTTTGGTATTTCTGCTGTATTTTTCTTATTTTTCGCCGGGCGCAGATAATATTCTGGGAAATATTTAAAAACATATAATGCCTTAAGGTAAAATCACAAATTTTTTTTATTTCAGCTTTGGAATTTGAGAAAAAATTCCTTACATTTGATATTTATAACCAAAATATATCAGTTTCGAAACGATCTGTCACCTTTAATAACAAAAATTTTGAACAAAAAATTTCTTTGTAATGTTTCTTATAGTATTACCTTTTGAATAAATAAAAATATAGGGTTGCTAACGTTGCAAAATTTTAAAATAATAGTGAAATAATTAAATCCCCTTTTTTCTGCAAAAAACGAAAAAAATCGACTTTTTTAAATTTTTTTATTTAATTTGCGTATAACTTTTGACTTAATAGTGATTTTGATATAAAATTTTTTGTAAGTCTTAAAAATTTTGTTTTTAACTCATAGCAAGTTTCAATTTTGAAATCGAACAAGATTTGATATCTCCATTAGCAGAACAGTGGATCAAGGTTATTAAAAAACCCAAAATTTAAATTTTTTCCTCGAATATTTTCTAAACTGTAAGAAAAACTGCATAAATGTAGTAGACTTTTTGTTAGCTCTTGGATAGAGAAATCCACCTGCAAAAAATCTTTTTTATCATATCAAAAACATCAGCTTGGCATCGGTTTGAATTTTTCATTAACTCGAGGTTGCCCACTTTGGGGCTTTCTGGCGCCGCCCCCTTTAAGGATATATACAGTAGTTTTCGCTTATAGTCACATTTGAAATTGCACAGAAATTGTGGACTATATCGCTAATGTGACTATAAGCCTAATTTTTTTATATGCCACGCAGAGGTATATAAAAGAATTTCCATACAATCCAATTATGTCAATTACAAAACAATGTTGTATTTAAAAGGCAAATTTGTGTCGTCTTTTATGCAACAATGTTTTGTTCTAAGGACATGTTCTACTAAACAGTAGATGGAGGTTGAAATTTAGATTTACTTTTGGGTTTATGACCTAAATAAATAACTAAAAAAATCTGTTGAAAATTTTTGTGACTATAACGCGAATTGTTTGCATACAATTTGGATTTTGACTACCACAAAGTTGGTGCATATATGTAAAATATGACTATATAGTAAATGGACTATGTCGTCAACTTTTTGAATGAAATTAAGTTCAAAAGTCACAAAAAACAATAAATATGGACTATATCATTAATGTGACAATAAGCGG